>PJEM01010869.1:0-58702 GCA_004023845.1 Helogale parvula | reverse complement strand
AAAAAATCCCAAATAACGCTGAGTAGAGAAATAAATTAATCAGAGGCATAACAAGAGAAACCAAGAGACACCATTAAAAGAACATCTCCTGAAACGACAGACCCTAGACACTCCAAGAGCCTCCTTCTATAGAGGAATACTAATAAACACACAATGCAGAACTAGCTTTTAAAACTGACAAGAGACAGAAAGCTAGCCAAAATGATGAAACGAAAGAACTCTTCTCCAAAGAAACTCCAGGAAGAAATCACAGCTACAGAACTGCTCAACACAGACATAAGCAACATAACTCAACAAGAATTTAGAACAATTGTCATAAAATTAATTGCTGGGCTTGAAAAAAACATGGAAGCTATCAGAGAAGATATTGATACAAAGACTAGGAACCTTCAAAATAGCTCTGACAGGTAGGAAAATGCTCTAAATGAGATGAATAATAAGATGGAGGCTGCCAATGCACGTATTGAAGAAGCAGAGAGGAGAATAAGTGAATTAGAAGACACAGTTATAGCAAAAGAGGATGCCGAGAAAAAGAGAGAGAAAACAATTCAGGAGCAGGAAAGGAGAATCAGAGACCTGAGTGATACAATCAAACGGAACAATGTCCATATCATAGGAGTTCCTGAAGAGGAAGACAAAGACAGAGTGCTTGAAGGGGTGCTAGACCAAATGATACACGAAAATTTCTCCAATCTGGGGCAAGAGAAAGACATTGAAATTCAGGAGACATACTGAACTCCCCTAAGACGTAACATAAACCGGCCTTCAGCACGACATATCATAGTGAACCTGGCAAAATATAAAGACAAAGATACTTCTGAAAGCAGTTATGGAGAAAAAGGTCTTGACATACAAAGGGAAAACTATTAGAATGATTACAGATTTATCTACTGAAACTTGGCAGGCCAGAAAGGAATGGCAGGAAATCTTCAATGTGATGAACAGGAAGAATATGCAGCCACGAATCTTTTACTCAGCAAGCCTGTCATTCAAAATAGAAGGAGAGATAAAGGTTTTCCCAAATAAACAAAAGTTGAGAGAATTCATCACCACCAAACCAGCCCCACAGGAAATCTTAAGAGGGACTCTATGAGGGAAACGTAGCAAGGAATACAGGTACCAGAGACATCACTACAAACATGCACTCTACAGGGAACACAATGAATCTAAACCCATATTTTTCAATAATAACACCGAATGTCAAAGGACTGAATGCTCCAGTCAAATGACACAGGGTAGCAGAATGGATCAAAAACCAAAACCCATCTATTTGCTGTCTACAAGAGACTCACCTTAGACCTGAAGACACCTTCAGATTGAAAGTAAGGGGATGGAGGAATATCTACCATGTGACTGGACGCCAAAAGAAAGCTGGAGTAGCCATACTTATATCAGACAAACTGGACTTTAAAATAAAGGCAGTAACAAAAGATGAAGAAGGACACTATATAAAAATTACAGGGACTCTACATGAAGAAGAGCTAACAATTACAAACATCAATGTGCCGAATTTGGGAGCTCCTAGATACATAAAACAATTAATCACAAACAAAAGCAATCGTATTGATAAGAATGTGCTAATTGCAGGGGACTTTATTACCCCACTTACAACAATGGATAGATCAGCCAGACAAAAAACCACTAAAGAAACAATAGACCTGAATGGCACACTGGAACAGATGGAATTGATAGACGCTAGGGAATTCACTTTCTTCTCAAGTGCACATAGCACATTCTCCAAGATTGATCACATACTGGGTCATAAAACAGCCCTCCATAAATACAAAAGAGTTGAGATAATACCATGCACACTTTCAGATCACAATGCTATGAAACTGGAAATCAACCACAGGAAGAAGTATGGAAAACCTCCAAAAATGTGGAGGTTAAAAACTACCTTACTAAAGGATAATTGGGCCAATCAGACAATTAGAGAAGAAATTAAAAAATATATGGAGACGAATGAAAATGAGAATACAGCAATTCAAACTCTCTGGGACCCAGCAAAGACAGTGTTAAGAGGAAAGTTCATTGCAATACAGGCCTATCTCAACAAATCAGAGAAAGCACAAACTCAAAACCTACAGAGCACCTAAGGAAACTAGAAAGGGAGTAGCAAGAACACCCCAAACCCAGCAAAAGAAAAGAATTAATAAATATCAGAGCAGAAATAAATAAGATAGAATCCACAAAAACAATTGAACAGATCAATGAAACCAAAAGTTGTTTTTTTGAAAAAATAAACAAAATTGATAAACCTCTAGCTAGGCTCCTCAGAAAGAAAAGAGAAAACATGCAAATAGACAAAATCATGAAGGAAAATGGATCTATTACAACAGATCACTCAGAAATACACGCAATTATCAGAGATTACTATGAAAAATTATATGCCAACAAACTGGAAAATCTAGAAAAATGGACAAATTTCTAAACACACATGCACTACAAAAATTCAAATGGGAAGAGATAGAAAATCTGAACAGACTCATAACCAGTGAAGCAAACGAATCAGTTATCAAAAATCTCCCAACAAATAAAAGCCCAGGGCCAGATGGGTTCCCAGGGGAATTCTACCAGACGTTTAAAGCAGAGTTAATGCCGATCTTTCTCAAGCTCTTCCAAAAAATAGAAATGGAAGGAAGACTACTGGACTCATTCTACGAAGCACATATCACTCTGATTCCTAAGCCAGGCAGAGACCCAATGAAAGAAGCGAACTTCAGGCCAATATCCTTAATGAATACAGATGCAAAAACACTCAACAAGATACTAACAAATCGAATTCAACAGCATATAAAAAGTATTATCCACTCTGATCAAGGGGGATTTATTCCTGGGTTACAAGGCTGGTTCAATATTCGCAAATCCATTAATGTGATACACCACATCAACAAAACAAAAGAAAAAAAATCATATGATCCTGTCAATAGAGGCTGAAAAAGCATTTGAGAAAATACAACATCTCTTGTTAATAAAAACCCTCGAGAAAGTTGGGATAGAGGGAACTTATATAAACATCATAAAAGCCATTTAGTAAGGCCTACAGCCAATGTTTTCCTCAATAGGGAAAAACTGAGAGCTTTCCCCCCTGAAATCAGGGAAAAGACAGGGATGTCCACTCTCATCATTGTTGTTTAACATAGTGTTGGAAGTCCTAGCATCGGCAATCAGACCACAAAACGAAATAAAAGGTACCAGAATCAGCAAAGTCAAACTTTCCCTTTTCTCAGACAACATGATACTCTACATGGAAAACCTGATCGACTCCACCAGAAACCTTCTAGAACTGATCAATGAACTCAGTAATGTTGCAGGGTACAAAGTCAATGTACAGAAATCAGTTGCATTCCTATACACCAAAAATGAAGCAACAGGAAGAGAAAGCAAGAAACAGATCCCATTCACAATTGCACGGAAAACCATAAAATACATAGGAAGAAACCTAACCAAAGAGGTAAAAGACCTGTATGATGAAAACTATAGAAGACTTATGAAGGAAATTGAAGAAGACACAAAGAAATGGAAAAACATTCCGTGTTCATGGATTGGAAGAATAAACATTGTTAAAATGTCAGTATTACCCAAAGCAATTTACACATTCAATGCAATTCCCATCAAAGTTGCACCAGCATTCTTCTCAAAGCGAAAACAAACTATCTTAAAATTCATATGGAACCACAAAAGACCCCAAATAGCCAAAGTCATATTGAAGAAGAAAACCAAAACGGGAGGCATCCCAATCCCAGACTTTAGCCTCTACTACAAAGCTGTCATCATCAAGGCAGTCTGGTACTGGCACAAAAACAGACACAGAACAATGGAATAGACTAGAGAGCCCAGAACTGGACCCACAAGTATATGGCCAATTAATCTTTGACAAAGCAGGAAAGAGTGTCCAAGGGAAAAAAGACAGACTCTTTAACAGGTGGTGTTGGGAGAGCTGGACAGCAACATGTAGAAAAATGAAATTAGACCACTTTGTGATACCATTCACAAAAATAAACTCAAAATGGATAAAGGATCTGAATGCGAGACAGGAAACCATAAAAACCCTTGAGGAAAAAGCAGGAAATAGCCTTCTAGACCTCAATCGCAGCAATTTCTTCCTCGACTCATCCCCAGAGGCAAGGGAATCAAGAACAAAAATGAACTGTTGGGACATCATCAATATAAAAAACTTCTTCAAGGCAAAGAAAACAATCAAAAAAACTAACAGTCAACCGACAGAATGGAAAAGATAGTGGCAAATGGCATATCAGATAAAGGGCTAGTATCCAAAATATACAAGGAGCTCACTAAACTCCATACACGAAAAATGAACGATCCAGTGAAGAAATGGGCAGAAGACATAAACAGACACTGCTCCAAAGAGGACGTCCAGATGGCCAACAGGCACATGAAACAATGTCAGCATGTCAGCGTCACTCATCATCAGGGAAATTCAAGTCAAAACCACACTGAGATACCACCTCACACCGGTCAGAGTGGCTAAAATGAACAAATCAAAAGACTATAGATGCTGGCGAGGGTGTGGAGAGATGGGCACCCTCCTACACTCTTGGTGGCAATGTAAACTAGTGCAGCCGCTCTGGAAAACAGTGTGGAGGCTCCTCAAAAATCTATCTATAGAACTCCCCTATGGCCCAGCAATAGCACTGCTAGTGATTTACCCAGGGGATACAGAAGTGCTAATGCATAGGAGCACATGTACCCCAATGTTCATAGCGGCACTTTCTACAATAGCCAAATCATGGAAATGTCCATCAACTGATGAATGGATCAAGAAGATGTGGTATATATATATACAATGGAGTACTATATGGCAATGAGGATGAATGAAATATGGCCATTTGTAGCAAAGTGGATGGACTTTGAGGGTGTCGTGCTAAGCGAAATAAGTCAGGCAGAGAAGGATAGATACCATATGTTTGCATTCATAGGTCTAACAGGAGAGACCTGGCAGGGGACCATGGAAAGAGGAAGAGGGAAAGAGAGCGGGGGAGACTGAGGGACACAGATCAAGGGAGACTACTGAATACTGAAAACGAACCATGGACTGAAGTGGGAGGGGGAGTGAAGGAGGGGGTGATGGTCATGGTGGGGGGCACTTGTGGGGAGAATCACTGGGTGTTTTATGGAAACCAATTTGACAATAAACTATTTTTAAAAACTAAAACTAAATAAATAAATAAATGTTACAATTTGCCTGAAGAGCCATTTGGCCCTGCCTGGACTCTTGTTTGCTGGGAGATTATTTTTAAAGAAAGCATTTTTAGTTATTTATTTTCCTTCCAAGATTCTATTTAAATTGAACTTAGTTAGCATATAGTGTATGTGTGGTTTCTGGAGTATAACTTAATAACTCATCATTTACCTATAACAACAAGTGCTTATCACAGGTGCTCTCCTTAGTGCCCATAAACCATTTAGCCCATCCCACCACCCACCTCTTTTCCAGCAACCCTCATTTTGCTCTCTATAGCTAAGAGTCTCTTATGGTTTGTCTCCCTCTCTGCTTTTATCTTATTTTTTTTCTTTCCCTTCCTTCCATATGATCCTCTGTTTTGTTTCTTAAAGTTGACATATGAATTAAATCATATGGTATTTGTCTATGACTGATTCATTTCACTTACCATAATACACTCTAGTTCCATCTATGTCCCTGCAAATGGAAAGATTTCATTCTTTTTCATGGTTTAGTAATATTACATTGTATAAATATACAATTCTTATTTATACTTCTTCATTGTCCATTCAACAGTCGATGCATATTTGGGTTCTTTTCATAATTTGGCCATTGTCGGTAGCACTGATATAAACATTGGGGTGCATATGCTCCTTTGAATCAATATTTTGGTATTCTTTGTTTAAATACCTAGTAGTGCAATTGCTGGGTTGTAGGGTAGTTCTGTATTTAACTCTCTGAGAAATTTCCATACTGTTTTTGAGATTGGTGGCACCAGACTGCATTGTATTGGGAGATTTTTAATTAATGATTCAATTTCTTTGTTCATTACAGGTCTGTTAAAATTTTATATTGCCTTCTGTTTCAGTTTTGGTAGTTTATATGTTTTTAGGAATTTATCCCTTTCTTTCAGATTGCCCAATTTGTTAGCATATAATTGTTCTTAATACTCTCTTATAATTCTTTGCATTTCTGTTGCAAAGGTATTGGTTTTAATCTCCTTTTCATTTGTCTTTTTATTTGGGTATTTTCTATTTTCCTTTTGATAAGTATGGCTAGAGGGTTATCAATTTTGTTAATTCTTTGAAAGAACAAGGTCCTAGTTTCATTGATCTGTTCTATTTTCTTTAATTTCTATATGATCATTTTTTCTTCTCTGATCTTTATTTTTTCCCTTCTTGTGCAGGTTTAGGCTTATTTGCTGCTCTTTTTCTATATCTTGAGTATTTGGGTATTTGAGACATTTCTTGCTTCTTGAGATATGCCTGTATTTATACATATGTCCCTCTTATTGCCACTTTTGCTGCATCCCATAGGTTTTTGACTGTCCTGTTTTTATTTTATTTCTTTTCGTGTCTTTTTAAATTTGTCCTTAAACTTCTTGGTTAATTCATCCATTCCTAGGTAGGATGTTCCTTAATCTCCAGGTATTTTTGTCTTTCCAAAATTTTTCCTGTAGCTGACTTCAAGTTGCACAGCGTTGTGGTTGGAAAATATGTATGGCATGTGCTCCATTTTTTGTATTTTTTGAGGACAAATTTTGAACCCCATGTGATCTATTCTGGAGAATTTTCTATGTGCACTTGAAAAGAATGTGTATTCTGTTGCTTTAGGATAAAATGTTATTCATATATGTATTAAGTCCATCTGGTCCAGTGTGTCATTCGAACCCATTGTTCTTTGTTGATTTTCTGGTTAGGTTATCTGTGTATTGTTGTAAGTGGAGTGTTAATGTTCCCTACTGTTATATTATTATCAATGATTTTCTTTAAGTTTATTATTAATTGATTTAGATATTTGGTTTTACCAAGTTGAATGCAGAAATATTTACAATTGTTAGATCTTTTTGTTGGATAGACCTCTTTATTATGATATAGTGTTCTTATTCATCTCTTATTACAGTTCTTGGTTTAAAATCTTAAAAAATAGCTAATGAGAGGGAGGGAGGCAAACCATAAGAGACTCTTAAATACTGAGAACAAACTGAGGGTTCATGAGTGTGGGGGAGAGGAGAAAAGGGGTGATGGGCATGAAGGAGGGCACTTGTTGGGATGAGCACTGGGTGTTATATGGAAACTGACTTGACAATAAACTATAGAAGAAAAAAATAATATTTTATGTTTGTCCAAAAAAATAAAAAAAATAAATAAAACCTTATTTTTCTCATATAAGTATGGCTACTTCAGCTTTCTTTTGATGTCCATCAACATAATAAATTGTTCTCTATCCCGTCACTTTTTATCTGGATGTCTTTGTGTCTAAAATGAGTCTCTTGGGGCACCTGAGGCACTCAGTCAATTGAGTGTTTAACTTCGGCTCAGGTCATGATCTTGCGGTTCATGAGTTTGAGCCCCACATCGAGCTCTGTGCTGACAGCTCAGAGCCTGGAGCCTGCTTCAGATTCTGTGTCTCCCTCTCTCTTTGCTCCTTCTCTGCTTTCGCTCTGTCTCTCTCTCGCAAAAATAAAATAAACATTAAAAAATAAATAAAAATAAAATTGGTCTCTTGTAAGTAGCATATTGATGGATCTTGCTTTCTTTTTTGAAGGTATAATTCATTTAGCATTTATTAAATCAAAGTTAATAATGTTTTATTTATTATTATTATTTTTTTGGATTTTTTCCTTTTTAAATAGTTTATTATCAAATTGGTTTCCATATAACACCCAGTGCTCTTCCCCACAAGTGCCCTCCTTCATTACCAACACCTCTCTTCCCCCTCTCCCTCCTCCTTCAACCCTTGGTTTTCAGTATTCAATAGTCTTTTAGGTTTTGCGTCCCTCTCTCTCCCCAACTCTCTTTCCCCCTTCCCCTCCCTATGGTCCTCTGTTAGGTTTCTCCTGTTAGACCTATGAGTGCAAACATATGGTATCTATCCTTCTCTGCCTGACTTATTTCACTCAGCATGACACCCTCGAAGTCCATCCACTTGGCTACAAATGGCCAGATTTCATTCTTCCTCATTGCCATGTAACACTCCATTGTGTATATATGACACATCTTCTTTATCCATTCATCAGGTGATGGACATTTTGGTTCTTTCCATGTTTTGGCTATTGTTGACAGTGCCGCTATGAACATTGAAGTACATGTGCTCCTATGCATCAGTATTTCTGTATCCCTTGGGTAATTCCTTAGCAATGCTATTGCTGGGTCATAGGGGAGTCCTACTGATAGTTTTTTGAGGAACCTCCACACTGTTTTCCAGAGTGACTGCACCAGTTTACATTCCCACCAACAGTGCAGGCAGGCTTTATTTTTTTTTTAACCCATTCTGATACCTTGTGTTTTTTTATTTGAACAATTGGTCGTTTTACATTCAGAGTGATTACTGAAAGATATGAATTCAGTGTTACCTGTAAATTTGGTGTTTCTGGTGATGTTCTCTGTTCCTTTCTAGTCTTTGTTACTTTTGGTCTTTTTCCCCACTAAGAGATTCTCTTTTAATATATTTTTTTTTCAGGGCTGGTTTACTGGTCACAAACTCCTTTAGTTTTTGTTTATCTGGGAAGTTCTTTATCCCTCCTTCTATCGCTGTACAAAGGATTCTTGGCTGCATTTTTTCCCTATTTAATTCATTGAATATTTCCTACCACTCCCTTCTAGACTGCCCAATTTAGTGAACAGGTTTGTTACTACTCTTAAATGTCTAACTTTGTAGTTTAAGGACCTTTGTCCCTAGCTGCTTTCAGAAGTCGCTCTTTATCTTTGTGTTTTGCATGTTTTACTCTGTCTTTGTGATGACCCGTTTTTGTTGATTGCAAGAGAGTTCTCTGTGCCTCTTGGATTTGAATGCCTGTTCCTTCCCAAGATTAAGGAAGTTCTAAACTATAATTTGTTCAAATAAACCTTCTGCCCTTTTCTCTGATCTTCTTCTACTATAATTGCACTTTATGGGATTGCTGAGTTCCCTAATTCAATATTCATCGTTTACTAGCTTTTTCCTTTTTTTCAGCTTTGTTATTTTCCATAATTTTATCTTCTATATCAGCTATTTGTTCCTCTGCTTCTTCCATCCTTTTTGTGATTGCATGCACTCAATTTTTCATCTCAGTTATAGCATATTGTATTTCATCTGGACTAGTTTTTAGGTTTTATCTCTGCAGCCAGGGTTTTTTTGGTGTTTTCTATGCTTCCTTTCAGCCCTGATAATATTTTTATTATTTTTGTTCTAAATTCTTGTCTATATAGATTGCTTATCTGTGTTTTAAGTAAATCCTTTATTGTGATTTCTTCTTGATCATTTTTGGGGGCAGAATTCCTCCATCTTATAATTTTGTGTAGGTTTCTGTCATTTGCATGTTATGAAAGCTTGTTATGTTTCTTGCCCCTTAGATTAATGCTATATTCAGAAGCGGTCATACAGTCTTCAGGCCCGATGCTTCAGGAAGTGTTTCTGGTGTATGATATGTGCACTGTGCTATTGTTTTTTTTGGGTGCTCTTTTCCACAGGTTGGTCCTCTGCAGAGTTCCTCTTTGCTTGTTGTAGGGAGTGTTTGGACCCTTAACTATGTGTTCTTTGATTTGTTAATTAAAATAAGCCTAATTAAGGGGGGAAAAGCCTAATCCAAAAAAAAAATGAACACAAACAACAATGGCAACAAAACATAGACAAAAAATTTATAAATCTGATTCCAAAGGGGGAAAGAAAAAAATGCTCCTGGTCTTATTTCTACCAGAATTGAAGCTGATGGTTTGGAGTACTCTATGCTCAGTAGACTTGGTACAAGCAGGAGGCTGATGCTGGTTCCGGGAGAGAGGCCCCCTGGGCTGGGACAGTCAGTCAGACCTGTCCTAGTAAAGAAGCACCAGTGGGGCACAGGAGTACAGGGCCTGGTGTAAGTGGCTCCAGCCTCCACTAAGGGTGCTGTGTTGCTCACTGATGTCCAACTCTCCTGGTGGGGAGATGGTGTCACCCTGCTCTCTCATTCTCATAGAGGGATGTTCACACTAATTACTATTCAGGAACCCCTCACAGAAAGGCTTTGGTCAGATCCCTATTCTCAAGCTGTCTGTGCCCAGGCTACCAGCACTGTCGGTGCCACAGTTTTCCTGTGTATTATGTCTGGCATGTGGCTCAGATTCAGAACTCAAAATCTTAAAGGACCCAGCACAGCACATACCCACTCCCCTCCTCCAGAGGAGAACCTTGCCATGCTGTGTCTGATTCTGTTTTGTCCTAGAAAAGCTGTTGCATGGGGGTGCAGGTGTTTGGACTTTATGGTGAAGTGCAGAGAAAAACAGTGACCAGGTTATCTGCCCTCTGTGAGCCTTGCTGCCCCTTGCTGTTAAACAGCTGCTCAATTGGTACATGCCAGATTTTTTGTCCTTGGAAAGGCAATATACCTTCCAGGACAATGTACTCAAGAAAGGGAACATTCTCTCCCAGTGTGATCCAGGGGATCCCTATACCATGCTGTCTCTCCCGGGCCTCCATCCTCCTCCCTAGAAGCACTGCTGCCTGTCCAGCTCAACTCTGGTGAATGACATGTACTTCTAAAACATCAGAATTTGAACTCCACTGCTTGTAAAAATTTGCAATAGTCAATTCTTTTTGATGCCCTAGTCAATGGTTTGGGGAAAAAGTTTTTCTTGTATAAGCCCAGCATGCTACTCTCTCTCCCCTGCCTCCTTTCTCCGTGAAAAGGGCTCCCTCCTCACCATGGCATTGTGCTTTTGCTCTCCCTCAATTCACATCTCTGCACCTCATACGTGCTACATTTTCTTGCTCTAATTGTGAAGATTGTTCTCTTAATCCTCAGATAGATTTCCTAGGTGTTCAAAGTGATTTTATGTTATTGTAGCTGTTCAAGTGATGAGTCAAGCCCAGTGTCCCTACTACTCTGACATCTTAACTCTCTTTCAAGATAGATTTTAAATGTAAAAAAAAAATGCCTTACATTACTCTTTTATCAAAAAAATTCCATAAGCCATAGAACAAGAACATTGTAGCCAAGCAGCATCACAAGTAGAAAAGAGAGGAATTTCAGCTGTTATCTCATGCTCAGTGAAAAACAATGAGCAATAATCACCAGCAGCAACCAAAATAAATATTATTTTAGGCTGGATTAGTGGAAATAAAATATTTTGATGATGGTGATGATAGTTATATTCTACTCTAAGCTAGTCAAACCACTCTTTAAAATAATTTATGAAGTTCAGACAGTTATACTTGAGAGAATATGATGACAAGAGAATATCTAAGATGTTAAAATATATTTAAAAGATAAATTATTTGAAATAACTAATAATGTTTAGTATGGAGAATCTGAGAGTTTGGAATGAAGCACATGATACCTTCCTTTAAATAACTCAATGGCTGTTACACAAAATAATGACAATATTATTCAATGATTACTGTGCAACAGCTACAGAGCCAAGCCCTTTACATGAGCAGAGTGATCAACACAATCCTAAAAGGAGAACTGGAAGAAGCAGATACAAGCTCTCAAGAGACTTATGCTTAGTGAATACAAAAACAAATTTTTGAAGATACGAATGATGTCAAACGTTTAAGACAGCAGTGGCAAGAAAATGAGTTCCTTGTCCCTATGGAGGTATGAAAGCAAAAGCTGGACTATTCATGATGGTGATTGCCATGGAGTGAATTAATGCTGAATTAATTCAAAATTCATGCTGAATTCTTAATTTTCAATGTGACCATATTTGGAGAAGAGGCTTGTGAGGTTAGGTGAGTTAATAAGAATGGGACTTTAATCCAGTAGTGCTGGTACCCTTATCAGAAGAGGAAGAGACACTAGAACTCACTTTCTCTCTCTGCCTTTCTCTGTCAATCTGCTTCTCTCTCTCTCTCTCTCTCTCTCTCTCTCTCTCTCTGTCTCTACACACACACACACACACACACACACACACACACACATACACTAACTCACTCTGCCATGTGAGGACACAGTAAGAAAGGATCTATCTGTAACCAAGAAGGAAGCTCTCACCAGAAAATGAATTCTTCCAGAACTTGGATCTGGGACCTTCCAGCATTTGGAAGTATAAGAAAATAAATTTGTGTTATTTAAGTTACCCAGTCTATGGTATTCTGTTCTGGAAGCCTGTATGGTATGTACTGAATAGCTAGTTTGTGCAAGCATATCCTGACTGTCCCTGTTAATCTTGGGAATGTAGAAATCTCCTCCTCTCTTTGTATTCTCATCAAGTGGAATGTGTAAAAGAATGTGTTGCTCAGCCTTCAAGGTCAGGGGTTTCAGGTGTGACCAACCCAGAGCATCTCCTTTATAATGAAAAATGTCCACTTGGCAGGCCTTGATCTCCTTAAAACACTGGCTGTGCAAGGAGGGGAAGGGCTACAGATAGTTGCTCGACGAAGCTGCTACTCTACAAAAGCTTGTTTATGTAGATCCCAGAAGCAGATGCTTTGTCCAGTTGACTATTCATAAACTCCTTGTATGTAACTTCCCCAATAAACCTATGCCTCAATTGCTGACTCCAGATCTTTTCTTTGGTTTCATCAAACTATAAACCACCTTTGGCTTAAAATTTTCTGGGGTGCAGCTACACAGACTAAGAAGTTTAAGACAAAAATGTTGCAGAAGAAATTTAAGTAAAGGAAGAAACCAGGTTAGAACAAAATTTTATTTATTTATTTTTATTTTTTAAAATATATTCTCCTTTATTTTTTTCTTTTTTTTAATGATTCCCATACAATACCCAGTGCTCTCATTGTTTTTAAAAGCCCTGGGAGATCTGCAAAGGCAGATAACAACAACTTACAAAAAAAGCTCAGGGACAAATTGCTTTCCTCACTGCTTTCATGATTTTCTCTTTGGCTCTTAACATTTTGACTATATGTCTGTTTGTAGACTTCTTTGTATCAATCGATTTTGAAGGTTTCTAAAATTTCTTAACTGTAAAGATTCGTGGTTTTAATCAAATTGGTAAATTTTGTGCTCATATCTTTAAACATTTTTGTCATTTTATTCCTTTCTTTCCTTCTGCTATCACCATTATGCATGTGTTAGTCTGCTTCATCTTGTCCTACTTTACTTTGAGACTATTAGTTTATCTTCACTCTTATTTATGTTCTTCAGATTGTATAAGATATATTGATCTATCTTCAAGTTTGCTGATTCTTTATTCTGAAAACTACCTGTACTCTTGAACTTTTCCATTGAATTTTTCACTTTGCTTATTGTATTTTTTATTTCCAGAACTTCCATTTACTTGATAATATACCATTTTCATGCCTTTATTTAAGTCATTAAACATGGTTTCCTTCAATTATTTGTACTTATTTATAATAACTGCTTTGGAATCTTTGTCTACTAAGTTCAACATCTGGACCCTCTCAAAGGTCCTTTCTCTTACTTGGTTCTTTTCCCTGTGTATAGGTCACATTTTCCTTTCTCACCACATATCTTAAATTTTTGTTGAAAATTGAACAAATGATATATTGTAGTAACTTGATACTGAGTCTCTTTTATTACTAGGGCTTTTTGTTTTTGATGTTTACTTGGTCATTTTATTCCATTTCTTTCCTTCTGCTATTGCCATTATGCATGTGTTAGTCTGCTTCATTTTGTCCAATAAAGTGACTTAGCTGGACTACTTCTGTGAAGTTTATTTTTCTGCAATGTACAGCTTCTGATGCCCATTCTCAGATCATTTTTCCTTTTTTAAAAACATCTTTTATTCTGGCTTCACTTATTCACTTTTTGTTTATTATATGTAACTTATTCGTCAAAGCTCATAGTTGTGATCACTAAACCAGTTAGATTACCCTTGCCTCCGCATTATCATTAGTTGTGTGTGTGGCTTGGACACTCTTTTTACAGTTCAGGAAACTTGAATTTTGTTTCAATCTCATCCTGGGATGAATGGCTCAGAAGATCCCTCTATGGATGACCCTGATAGAAATTATTTCTTTGGTTATGCAACCTTGTGTGCAGTCTTTCAGACCACCAGAGCTAAATGTGATCTTAGTTTTCGGTCTAGATTCTTAGGAGTTACCTGGGGTTAGAATGGTTTATTACTTTGCTGGTGTTTGTCAGAGGTTGTACTTATGCACCTCAAGCCAATGAGACATCCACTTTAGTTTTTAACTTACTTTTTATTTTTTATTAAAGTTTTTAGCTTTTATTTATTTTTAGAGAAAGAGAGACAGAACATGAGTGGGGGAGAGGCAAAGAGAGAGAGAGAGGGAGACAGAGAATCTGGAGCAAGCTCCAGGCTCTGAGCTGTCAGCAGAGAGCCCAGTATAGGGCTCCAACCCACGAACCACAAGATCATGACTTGAGCCAAGGTCAGATCTTTAAACTACTGAGCTATCCAGGCATTCCAAGCCTTCCACTTTTTGCTGATTGATCTCTATGTTGCTTGGAGAATGCTTTTAAGCCTGTCCCATAACCTGCTATGACTGTTCATGGATAATAATGCACACAGCCTTCCCAAATTCTACATTTTAGTGTGATCCCAAGGGGGTTCTTCTTGTCTGTCTTTCTCTAGTTATTTCCGATAAACTCCTGGCTGCTTTGTTTATATCAGAGCTACAGACTTTCTCTTAATTGCTCTCTACTGAAATCTCCATTGTTTTGATAAGGTCCTTAGACGTGGAGTTCCCCAGTCTATATTCCAAAAAGTCAGCATACCCCCTCAGTCAGGGCTGTCCTTGTGGTTTTTTTTTTTTTCTTTTCTTGAGAAGATCTATGCCTTTTCATAAGAGACAGTATATTGTTTCTTGTAGAGTGACATCCCTGCTCTACCAGTGAGTTCTGGTGGAGAGAGAAACACCAATGGGTTTTAGTGGAAAGAAGAATTTTTTTTCAGCTTGTCTTTCCCAGAATGGAACCTCTGCCGTGTGAGCAAACTAGGGTGGGGCCAATCAGGCTGCAGTAGTCTCTTTCACTGTTGAGGCAAAGTCTTATCCATAGGATTTGGGTGGCAGGAAGGACTTTCAGTCCTCTCATCCATGTTTTCTGGGAATAGAGCTTAAGCAACATAGATTTGGAAGAGGGCATGAGATACACATACATCCTGCCTCTGTAATATGCAACTATACAGTGCCCAGTGTAAAGTTTCCTTAACAGAGTTGGGGATGGCAACAGATTCTGACTCCTATTGCTGAGATTTACTAGATTTAGCAGATTTTCTTGGATAAATGTTTCACTATTTCCTATATGCTACTAGATCAATTTTCAGATAGTTTAAATCATTGTTTTCTATAATTTTCACCACCTAAATGTTTGCTGCTCTGCAAACTACTGAGCTCTGCCCATTACCAGCCTGTTTTCATAAACGAAGTTTTATTGTAATAGAGCTATGCTCATTCATGTATGAACTCATTCATGAACATATGCATGTCTATTCCTGTTTTTAAATTCAAAAGGAGAGTTAAGTAGTTGCAACAGAGATCACATGGCCAATAAAGCTTAAAGTATGTACTATCTGGGCCTTTACAGAAAATGTTTGCCAACTTCTTACTTAGATATTCTTTTAAAAGCCTTCTCTCTTAAGAGCTAAATGATATCGAAACTGTAGGAGTATAGATGAATTGATCAGTGATCCAAATCATGTTACAAATTATATGATCAACTGCTCCAAGGGAATGAAAATTCCAATTTGAGAGCTGGTGGCTATGATCTTAGAAATATCTAGAGATTCTAGGGGTTTTACAGAAGGGTAGGCCTGAATAGAAGTCTGGGGAAGGGGATTCTGACTAGTGAAAAGACAAAATGAGGTTACAGAGTGTGAGTGGAGTGATAAAAGAAAAGATTCACAAAAGTACTAAAAGAACATTGAGAGGTACCTGCCCCAAGTTTCCCTTGATACAGTTTGAATCACTCTTACTTGTTGACCTATATTTTTAACATTATGCTTCTTGCTTTTACAAGAAAAAATGCACACTATTAATTATCAGACTGGCAAAATATCAAACACTGCAGAAACAGATATTTATTAGCTTTTTGGAAGGTACTCCCCAAACCAAGCTCCTAGCCCTCTTTTCCTTGGAGCTTCAGTCATACATGGGTACATGTTTCCTATACTCTACTCACTATTCCCAAGATAGGATATAGCTTTTCCAAATTTCGACCTTAAGCTGTGAAATTACAAGCATGATTTGTAACTTTTCTATTATCTTGCAGCTGTGCACAGTTCCCTTATTATAAAAAGTTCTTTTTTCTTCCTCTTATGTATTTATATTCTGTACAATACTAAACCCCCTCTGCACATAGAACACCTTCGTAATTCACTTTTCAGGCTCTCCAGGAAACTAGAGAGTACAGATGCATAATTTTAGGTAATCTATAAAGCTGATTTTAGTAGCCTTTTATAATGGAGTTTCCCTTTAAGTACAAAGTGCCTCTACTCAGACTTCTGTTAACTTGTTACAAGACTACAGCTGTCTCTGAAGTACAGAGAAATAGAAAAAAAAAACTACAGACAAGGAGTGTTGAGTTGAGCTTTTGCCCAAGCCCTCTCACTAAGTCAGTGTGTAATGTAGTTGCCCCTAAATCCATTAATGGAGGACTATTTCTTCCTCTATAAAAAGAAGGTGTTAGGTTGGATGATTTCTTAGGCCACTTCCCACACCATAAATTTCTGAAATCTCTTAAATCTTTGAGGATTTTTTCTAGTTGTGTCCTTTGAGTTGAAATGGTTTCCTACTTGGAGGAGTGGATTTTTTTTCCAGCAGAAAACAGAGAGCAAATCATACATTTCCCCATGCTCCACTCATATCACTGAGTTTGGGCCACAGCCTCTGCAAATTAGGCCTCAGGGATGTGAATTACAAGCTTAATTCATAACACTGCATTTCTCTTACTGCTGTGAGCTTCTGTCATCTTCATTCTTGCAAGTCATTTTAGGCCCTTCCTTTCCACTTGAGGATTTACACTCTTTGAAAGATGAATGCTTCACATATTCCTGTAGATCAGTACTTTCTTCCTTCAACTGTGACAGTAAGCATTCCTATAAAGTAAAGTATGTAGTTTTGAGGTCTTGCAAATTGAGCAACTGCAGAAACTATAGAAGATAAAATCAATTATTTCTAATAGAGATCTTACTTATCATAGTATGTAAAAAACTAAGCTATTGAACTATGTATAATAGTTTCAGAAATATTACTTTTTTTGAAAAGTTAAAATTCCTTAATTTTTTATTCTTGGTACTACTACCACAATATACAGGGCAATATGCCTAAGGTAATGAAAAGAAAAAGAAAAAGAAAAAGCTACAACAGATAAAAACCTCAGGAATATACAGGTAATTGTCACTACAATGCATTGACAATAGCTGCACTCTGCGAACTGTGGCTATGACAGTCCTGAACAAGAAGGGCTTCCTGTTTTAAAAAGCTGCAGTAACTTTTCTGACTATGCAGCATCATTCCTTCTGCAGCAGATTTTTTCAGTTCCCCTAATGCATTTGGGACTGTCTCAAGGTAACCTATCAGCTTTCCTGACAACTCCTCACTCTCTCTCCTGCTAAGAACTGTAGCCCTTTTCTTGTGAAAAATTTTAGAACCTTCTGCTACCATATCCACCACTTCCACCACCAGATCCATAACCACCACCATAGGGACCACCCGAGTGTCTTCCACCAAAACTGTCCCCTTTCATGGGTCCACAGTTTGATTGTTCTTGTCCACTATAATTTCCAAAATCATTATAGTTCCCACCACCAATCACCACAGTTACCACTTCCAAAATTTCCTCCTTCATTGTAACCATTATATCCTCCATATCCACCATATCCACCGCCTTTGTTTCCATATCCTGGTCACCACCATTGTAGCCTGCTCTACTACTATAAGCAGGACCACCACCATAGTTGCCATCATCACCTCCATAACTATCTCTGTTGTCACCACCTCCACCACTATAGCCTCCTCTTCCACCAAAGTTGCCACCAACTCCAAAGTTTTCTCCATAATGCATAAAGTTGCCAAATCCACATCCATGACCTCTTTGCAATCCAGCAGACTGCATTTCTTGTTTATTTAAAAATTTTTTTAACATTTATTCATTACTGGGAGAGAGAGAGATAGAGTTCGAGTGGGGGATGGAGAGAGAGGGAGACACAGGATCTGAAGCAGGCTCCAGGCTCTGAGCTGTCAGCACAGAGCCCCACGCAGGGCTCGAACCCATGAGTGGTGAGATCATGACCTGAGCTGCAGTCAGACGCTTAACCAACTAAGCCACCTAGACACCCTGTGCATTTCTTATTTAGACAGAGCCCTTTCCACTTCACAATTATGCCCATTAATAGTGTGGTGTTTCTAAATAACAACTTTATCAACTGTATCATGATCATCAAAAGTTACAAAAGCAAGTCCTCTTTTCCATTCTGCCTGTCCTCCATAACTTCTATGATTTTCATCTTGCCATGCTTTTCAAAGTAGTCTCTCAAATTATATTCTTCTGTATCCTTTTTAATACCATGAACAAAAATTTTCTTCACAATTAGTTGGACACCAGAATTCTCTCTAGAAACATCTCTCTTTGGTTCCACTACATGCCCAGCAACCTTGTGTGGTGGAGCACACGTTGCTGCACCCACCTCTTAGACACAAGAGTAAGTCACAAAACCAAAACCCCTGAAACGTTTTGTTTGGGGGTTTCTCAACACCACACAATCTGTAAATGTGCCTCATTTTTCAAAACATTCTCATAAACTATCTGTAGTTTCAAAGCTCAAACCAACAACAAACAGTTTTCTCAACTCCTCTTGTTCCTTTGGCTCATGGCCCTCTTCCTAGCGATGGCGGCATCAGCCGGAGTCAGTCTGGGGGTGAGGCAGTGGCGGTTTACTTCCGTTGAGACTAGACTTCTCTTCCAACTCAAGTTCAATATGGGATCTTGTTTATATATTTCTTTTTAGGTCTTGCAGTAGTTGCCTTCACAATGTCGAGTTTCTGTTTCCAGTATATTGAGTTTAATCATCATACACTGACTTCCAAAAGAGAGCTTTAGATAATGGCCAATAGATGAGTCTTTAATGATGAAAAACTCTGGGGCTCTCAGATGACAGTTGGGGAGGTATTTGAGGGCTGGAAACCAGGAAAGTAGCCTGGAAAAGCCCAGACTTTAGAGGAAGGCTGACAGATGTCAGTTCAAACTCAGCTTTTTGCATTGCACTGGATTTATACCCCTCACATTTCACAACCTCTTTGAGTCTATTTTCTCATCTGCAACATAGTGTTTTGGGGAAGGAATAAATGAGTTGATAGATGTAAACATGATGTCCAAAACAGATGCCCTTCTCAGTAAATATCCATTCCCTTTTTTTGCCTTCTCACTCTCCCTGCCTTCCTGGGGAGGCTCTGTCTGCCAAAGGTTGGCCCAGGGATTTCTTTGCTTCCCTCCTGGGCCTCAATGGATGAGGGTGGAAATGAGTGATAGGAAGGCCTTTAATATGCAGCCTGTAGACTCAGCTCTTACTCTGTGAACTGTTACACATAATAATGGCCAGCATTATTATGATAGTTCTTCCATCCTATCTTCTTGAAGAGTTTGGAAGCCGTGGGGTGGCTGAGGGGAAGCTGTACTCCTCTCTCTCCCTTCGTTGTCACATCCTCCAGGGGCTGGCTCTTTTCAGGTGGCCTCTCTCCCCAGCAGGGAAGTCAAGTTTCTTTGTATCACAACTGATTCTTGCTCTGTAAGAATGGTCTTTAAGAGGAGTTCTTCACTCATGGCTTCAAGGAGCTCACACTTCTGTGAAAGTCATTATCTCAACTACTTTGGTGAGCTGGAACTTCTAGCTTCCAAGGATGGCATTCCATTGGAAGAGGACGGCCCAGCTCTTGATGAGGAGCCCCCTCTTGGTGAGAGAGAAGAGGGAACCTGTACTCCAGAGAAGGAGGTGGCAGACCAATGAGTACTAACAGGGATTCAGCTGACAGAGACCTGAATGTAAACCTTAGCACAAGGAAGGGCCTCAAACAAAATGGAAGGGCCTCAAGCAGGGAAACCTGGAAGAGGGAAATCGCCTCAGCTGCTCACTCTGGCAGAAGGAGGGCTTCCCGGAGCTGGCAAGGGCAGTCACGCTGGAGCAGGCATCCGGTATTCCAGTTACCAAAGGTGCAGCCCCTTCTGGGATCTCTTCCCGCCATTAGACAAAAACGATTTCCGGAGGGTTGACGATGTCTGTGAGGCTGCGAGACCGTTTGCCGCCGTTTGCATCAGTATTTGCCTATATCTCCTCCCCCAGCTCCTTCTCAAGAGCCTCAGGCTCTGAGCCGGAGTCGGGAATGCTGGCCCCCAATGGATAGGGAGGCCGGAGTGCCGGATCCCAGAATGGATGTGTCTGCTACAGCGTCCAGGCCAGTGATCCGGCTGCACTTCTGGGGTGCGGGGACCTTCACGAGGCTGGCCTTGGCGGAGCCGGCATACAGCAGCAGCCTCAAAGGGCGCCACCCAGGGCCCGGACTCCGAGATGGTGCCAGGAGCAGCCCGGGGGGAACGGGGTCCGGGGACGTAGGGCAGCGGTCGCAGAGCCGAGAAATATTACTTAATTACTAGACTTAAAAAATAGTGAGTGATTCTCTGGACTGTTTTTCTTATCTGTCAAGTGAAAATAACAATACTTGCTCCACTCACTTCATAGTTTGCAGGTGCTTATCTTAGTTGATGATATGAATGAAATGTTAAAAATTTACCTTAGATATAGTAAATGCTTTCAACATGCTTTTAAATGTTAAATAAATAAATTTTCTATTGTTCTATAAAAATATTTTAAATAGATTGTCTTGATGCTTATTGTATATGTAGCATAACTCTGGCTACCTCAAGTCATTATCAATTGGAATGATGGAGAAAAAGTTGCTTTCATCTGGAAAAGCCAGCTAATTTATCAGTACAAAGGGCTTATACTGGGATCTCAACATATCTCCATGTTGAACAATGAGAGGAGAACTTTGATTTTAAGAAACACAAATATTGAATTTTCAATCTTCCTAGTGTATACCTCTTTTAGAACCAAGGTATGTGACTAGATTCCCCAAAAAGGTCCCACAATAAATATCTCTTCTACTTTCCTTAAGTACTTAAAATATCCACAAATAAAATTTTCTCTGTGTATGCATGCCCACATGTGTGCTTGTGTGCATACACACCACACACACACATACACACACACGCACACACACATCTGTGCCTTTATTTAAAGCCTTAATCAAGTGAAAGTGAAACAAGAAAACTTCCATGTAGTAGATATTAAGTAGAGATTATTGAGTGTATTAAAATGACAGACCATTTGAAGGGCAAGCTGTTCTTACCATCTCAGGGGAAAGAGTGGAAGTTAAATCAGGAGAGGAGGGAAAGAGTAGCTTAATGAGAAGAGGAGAGAAAGAATAAAAAGCTAAAAAGTTGGGGGAAAACATATATTGCATGATTTTTACTGGCATTGGCCAGACCAAAGATATAGGCATAGCCTTCTAAAATCAGACTTGTAATGACTAAGAAGTTAACATACATCAAATGTCAGGCATTTTGCACTCAGACAAAAGTAAAGTTAATGAAAATGCTTATTTTTCTGGGTTTTTTATTTTTTAATTTTTAAAAACCTTTAGGGAGAAGGAGTTCAAAGAAATGGCCCAAATTTTTTATTTTTTTTCCCCTGAAATTCCCTTTGGTCTTATGATGGCTCATTGGGAAAAACGGAATTCCTGTGAAGGTTACCATAAGCATTAGGATATGTTTCCTTTGATTTCTTAATTTTCAGGAATTTACAGAAAGTTTATTATCATGTCACTTACTTGGTTTGTCTTTATTACTCAGACATAAAATTTCCCTTTGAGATACTTAATTTGAAACTTTGGAATTTCAAGTTTTAAACTGATATTTAAAGAACTTACTGGGCTTCATATTCTGGCTTGAATTCTCATATTCTCTTAGCTCAGTTGGTGGATTGCTCAGAGTTTTCTAATTGCAGGCTTGGACCTCTGTCTGAGAAACAAAGTTTGAAACCTGAAGCTTCTCAAAATGCAATCATCCCTTTGAGTACTTAATTTCTTGCTAATTTTAAAAGTAAAGAGACCACTGCTCTGTGTTTAAACTGTCTACCAAATTTGAAGATTATTTAGTGGAGTGCCAGGCTGTGCTTGAGGAAAAGACTGACAAAATGTAGGTGGTGATGAATGCTATGGAGGACATATTCAAGGGGTTCTATGTCAAAAATTAAAACATAAGTTATTGTGCCAATACCATACTGTCTTGATGATGACACTGAAAATGAACTGGGGCTGAAGGGGGAGGGGGACAAGGGAAGCTGGTGGTGGTCATGGAGGGGGGGCACTTGTGGGGAGAAGCACTGGGTGTTATATGGAAACCAATTTGACAGCAAACTATTATTTTAAAAAATTAAGTTAAACTGATTGCTTTGGTGAAAGTTGTCAATATTTATTTGTTTAATTTTGTGTGTGTTTGGAGTCATATTTCAACATAGCTTTAAGTCACAAACATTTTTGGCTTACAAAATAACAGATTTTTTTTAATCTATTAAGCTTATTTCTTTAGATTCATGGAGTAGATACAAGTGAAGAGACATGGGTGGAAAAAAACCCAGCCATGTATGCTAATGACATTGATAAACTAATCCTAATGGAAACACCAAAATAGTCTGCAAAATGGAAAAACATATGCCTTTCTACCCATCTAAATCAGAACTGTCTTTTATCATTCAAAGGCCTTTGCAAATTTTCAACATTTATCAATCTCCTAGGCTTTAGGATTATATTATCCTCATTTACAATGATCTTGGTATTCACTTATTTTTTTCTGGGTATACCCCCATCTTAATTAAATGGTAAGTAAACTCTTGGAGAACATAATTTATAATAAACTCGTTTAGAAACTGTTGATTAACTAAATGGCTGAATAAATTATTGTCGTCTTAGAAATGAGTAAAAAGAAAGGAAGAAACTAATTTAGTGAGATTACAGGCCCCAAATAACATGGTATGTGTTTCTTACAGTGATCTGCATGCCAATTTTCACATCTTAAGCTTTGATGTGTATAGCAGGGATTTTTGTTTGTTTGCCCTCCTTGTTCTGTCTTTGTCAGAAGTGGAGTTAAGTCTAACTTTCAATAAGGCAGGTAGGCTCAATAGGATAGACTGGATAGATCTGGATGATCTCCTCATGATTCCATGCCCCTCTGGTAAATTTGTTGCCCAGTAAATTCCCAAATCTATACTTTTATTCATTAACAGATAAATACTAATGGGTTTTAAGTATCAGATCTTACATATTACTTTGATTGTGATAGTTACCTTTGTAGGGGATTTTTGTTTTAAACCCAAGGAAGTGATGTTATATCCTGTTTTTGCCAGTGGTTTATGAATAGCAACCAAAGTTCATTTCTCAGCAAAGTAATGAGACTGTAAACCGAAACAAATAAGATAATTGATTCAGAACTTCTTCCCTATAGTGCCTCTGACTTAATATAAGAAATGCAGAATGCAAGTCATCCTGAAGCTGAGTTTTGAAATGATGCTAAGTATATTTCTATGCTTGCCAATGTTCAGGGATTGGCTGTCATTTTGACAATGATTATTAATGATCACAGTAATAAT
Organism: Helogale parvula; assembly: GCA_004023845.1. Classification (NCBI taxonomy): domain Eukaryota; kingdom Metazoa; phylum Chordata; class Mammalia; order Carnivora; family Herpestidae; genus Helogale; species Helogale parvula. The sequence continues at coordinate 34,975 of PJEM01010869.1, read as the reverse complement.
AATGCCAGAATACAAAAAAATAAGGCATCTCTACCTGAAACCATTCATAAGACTATTATTATCTTAAATTATTCAGATTAATTTAAGACTATTGTTAATAACTTAAATTGTTCAGATTAGCTTAATCAATCAGGTCTCCATTGATAACTGAACTTTATACTAATACTAGTAATTAGCTCCATTTTTTATCAGTTACTATGTTTTAGTCATTGTGCTTGATACTTTATATGCATTCTGTCATTCAGTCCATGAGGTAAGTGTTATGTCATCTCCATATTTAAAAAAAGGTAACAGACTCAGAAATGTTAAGTGATTTACTTAAGATCATGCAGTCAGTAAAGATAGTAGCAGCACCCTTTATAGACCTTTAACTATTATGTTATAATTCCAATTTTGTATCAAGCTTCAGTAGAATTCAAAGAAGCAAAAGACAAGATTCCTGCCCTCTAGGAGCTTGTAGATTAGTTGGTAAGTCATGATTCATAGCCAGATACATTTCAGAGGCACTATAAATTTTCAGCTTCAGGGATGTAGTTTTAAGTGCTATAAACATCCATATTCTTAGTCCAAGGCATTTCTCAAAATCATGTGAATGGAATTTGAGTTGGTTTTATTGCACTGAAGAGTCACCTAAGAATGGCAGAGGTAAAGAGGAAAGCCACGAGCATTTAATGCCCATTTACTATTTTACAGGTACACAATTTCTTTTTTTTAACAAAGAAATTTTATTGAATCATTTCTGTATAAATAAACATAGGAAAAGTTTTTTCGTGAAAATTTCATGACATTTTTCAAAAGTTTTTTTTTATTTTTTGGAGAAAAATTATTGAAAATCTATCTGAGGCAAAAATAATATTTGACATTCAGAACAAATGATAATTCCTTTCATCATATTCTGTATTTAAAGCAAAACATCTTCAGTTCAATTAATATTAACAGAATTTTAAGTTCCTATGTCATTGGCATTAAGACTTTTTAAAAATTAACTTGAGAATAGTTGAAACATGTTACATTAGTTTCAGGTATACAAAATAGTCATTCAACATCTTTATATATTATGCTATGCTCACCACAAATGTGTTTACCTTCTGTCACCATACAATGTTATTACAATAATATTGATTATATTCCCTATGCTATGTCTTTTATTTGTGTGGCTAATTCATTCCCCAGATGGAAGTCTATATCTCCCACTTTCCTTCACCCATTCTGCAGATCCACCTATTCCTCTTCCCTCTGACAACCATCAGTTTGTTCTTATAGGTACACAATTTCAATTAAGCCCACAACAACCTTTGTAAAGAGCGTTTTACGAAGAATAAAATTTAAATTTACAGAACTTAATTTACTTGCAGAAAGTGCTGGCACTGAAATTTGAATCCAGCTGTGGCTGATTCCAAAACTCAAGTAACAAATATTTTACAGTTGGAAGAGCCTAGACATGGAGTTTCATGGTTCTTTTTAGTAAAGGTGGGATGAAAAGAATACCAACCACCTTATAATTATTATAACATTGAATCACAAAGTTATAACATTTGATTATACCTATTTATTCTTCAACTTTTCAGATAAAGTTGTTACATGAAGCAAATAAAATGATGTATGAAAAGTCTCTGGCATATACTAGGAAAATGATAAATTGAAGTTATTGACATTTTTATTATTGCAATGAATCAAGAGAAATATTTATAATGCATTAATTTTGAGACATTTTGATGTTGATACTTTTTTAAATATTGATGATTAAAGAACTGGAAAGATCTTTGGACAATTATTGGTTATGTCTTTATGGAGATAACTATTATTTTTATTTTTTGCAGATAAAATTCCCAACAGAAAATTCCACCAGTCAGACTGCAGACTGACTTAACAAGAATAAGTCTTCTAAGAAACTGGTTCTATCAATAGTGCTTATTTCTAGTTTTTTATTAGTTATTTATTTTTTATTTTATTAGTTAATTATTATAGTTTTTTATTAGTCATTTGTAATAGTATTTATGACCTTAAACCCTCAGTGCATTACAACTGACAACATACTGAGCCTAATACTACAATGTTAGGCAAGATGAGGTTTGTGTAATCCTGCCCATGCTTTCTTGGTAATAATAAAAAAGAATACTCCTAATCCCAATTGTACTGTGCTTTGGTCCCAGGGGACAAAAGGAATCTTCTAATAATCCTTTGAGTTGGCACTGTTCCGTAAGATGTAGAGATTCTACTCTCAACTAGACACAAGTTACAGAAAAAGATATAAAAGTGTTTACTAAAATGTGAAATAGTAATGTTTGATGTAAGCTCAGTATTAAGTATCTTGAATCACAGACATAGGAAAGCATTTCCTCCCCAATTTTATTTTAATATTTCTGATTATATTGAAGGTAAATTCTCTGGTTTTAGTCATTAGTGTTTCTGTAACATTTGATAATTATCCCTTTTCTCATAGAACAGACATCAGGATCAGAGCTTTAAGAAGGCTCCAGTGTCTAGAAAAAGTTAATTTTAATATTTTTATTTTCCTAAATTTATTTTTAATATTATTTTCTATTGGTGTAAATTATACTGACTTTTTATTTACAATATTAACATTTTTTAAAAAGGAGTGTGATGGTCATGGAGGAGGGCGCTTGTGAGGAAGAGCACTGGGTGTTATATGGAAACCAACTTGACAGTTCTGTAGCTGTGATTTCTTCCTGGAGTTTCTTGAGGGTGTCATGCTAAGTGAAATAAGTCAGGCAGAGAAGGATAGGTATCATATGTTTGTATTCATAGGTCTAACAGGAGAGACCTGGCAGGGGACCATGGGGAGAAAAAGGGAGAAAGAGAGTAGGGGAGAGTGAGGGACACAGATCAAGGGAGACTACTGAATACTGAAAAGGAACCATGGACTGAAGGGGGAGGAGGAGGGAGGGAGGGGGTGATGGTCATGGTGGGGGATACTTGTGGGGAGAAGCAATGGGTGTTATATGGAAACCAATTTGACAATCAACTATTAAAAACAAAAGAAAGAAACCAACTTGACAATAAAGTATAAATAAAAAATAAATAAATAAATAAATAAAATTTGAATTTAATTAGTAAATGACAAGAAATAAGTTGATGTGCAGGAAAATGAACTAAATTATAACTCATATTAACCAGGTATAGCAAAAATAAAAAAAAATAATTTAAAAGATTATCATCCACAGAAACAAGAGCTTAGAATAAAGATAATCAGAAGAATTTATTCTTTTTTAATTTCTGTGAATATTCAGTGAATATATAATTATGTAAAAAAATCTAGGTGGTACGATTAAAATTAATTATTACTTTTTTTTAATGTAGTCTAGCTTTTATGTGCATGAACTTCTGCAGCAAAAGAACTGAACACAAATGGTCCGGGTCAGAATAAAGTTGTTCATTAAAAAGTTGTTCATTCCTACAAAATACATATTTTGGGTACAATTGGAAGATACCTTTTAAGAAAAATATATAAATATATAAGTACAACTAAAGCATAGGGCCTTATAAAAGGGTCCTTGTAAGTGAGAGGCCCTGATAATTAAGTTTCCTTAAGATAATGTTAAATTTTCCTCCATGTAGACACTGTGGTTGTGTTCCACATTAACCATGAACACTCACACTATTTTGTGAATACCTTGGTTTTCCAAGACTAACATCTGGACAGTCTTCAGGTGAATTAAAAGGAAATAGGCCAATAAAAACATACACAGCTTATTTGGGTCTCATAAAAATTATGTTCAGATATATAATTTGTATGTCTTTAAAAAGTCTGATAATAATTCTGTGTATTATCTTTTTCCATTTCATTATGACCATTTAAGCAAGTAAAATATAATGATGTGGGAGAGGAGAAATATTAGACAAATAATTGTATGCTTAGTCATGTAAACTTTATATAGGTAAGTTTTTATAGTGTTATAATCAACCATTAATAAGAAATTTACACAATACAAATAGTTTTAATTGTAGTCATTTAAATTATAGCTTCAATTCTATAATGAACCTATCAGTTCATTTTTTGTGCAAAGAAGAAATTAATTCATGATAATTCATCCCAACATGGCTCATCTCATTTAATTATTTCTGCTTGTATTTCTTTTCCAACATGGTAAAGTAAGACCTACATTTTTTACTTCACATTAAAAGTATCTCTTACTAAATGAGTAAGTCATGGTGATGTAATGTAATGGCAACTATAATTAATAATATTTGCTTTATATTTCCAAGTAGCAATGAAAGTGGATCTTGAAAGTTCTCATCATAACAAAAGAAGTCATTACTATGTATGGTTATGGATCTTAACTGAACTTATTGTGGTGATCATTTTGAATTCTGTGCAAATACCATATCATTATATTGTACACATGAAGTTAATATAATGTTATATCAGTTATGACTCAATACAAATTTTTGTAAAGTTAAGAAAATTCATTCTAAATTAAAGTTGCTTAATATAATTGCTTATTTTACCTCCCTTGAGACAACTTTCATCTAGTTATGTTTGGTCACTCTGGGAATGAATGATAGCTACAAGCACATATACATATCACACATACACATTATACCACACTCCTGCTACACACACATACATACATCCATTTAGAGTGTGCTAATTTGTATCCAAAATCAGTCTGCTCAGTCTGTAGTCTATCAGGTGTTAGAACAGTAATTCCACTTTTTTATTTAACATGACCTGAACCAAGACTAAAACAGTTAAGTCTTTCCAAGGAGAATTTATTATCTCTAAAGTTTTAAAGTTGACTGAGTGTTAAGTGAAAGTAAAATATTAAGAGGGGGTTAGATATATGATAAAATTAATATGGAAGATAAGATTCTAAATATAAGATGAGGCTCATGGAAAATTCTCCATCATTGAAATTCATAGGGAAAGGGTTGTATGACAAATCATAATAGGCAACATTTTATTGAATGTATATACCATGTGATAGATATGCTAGACATTGGAAATACAAGCTGAAAAATAAGATATAGTCCTTGATCTCAATATTCCAGTCATTAAGAAAAACCGATCTTCAATTTAATGAGAAAAAAAATTCTGAATGGAATACCACATTCCCAGGTAGTAAATTTGGTGCCTACAATTACATTAATTCTCTGGAATTTACAAAAATCCTCACTTGGTGCATCAACAGTGACTGGGAGTTATTTACTAAGAAGTATATAGCAATCTATTGAGCCAGATAGTTGGATAACATTGACCAAACTGTCCTTTTGCTAACTGGAAATCTCCATTTTCAAGCTTTCATATGTCACACTTAAAGTGAGGCCTTAGAAGGTTGAAGACAAGGTCTTTAGAATAAAACCAACCTGGAATTTATTATTTCACCATTTATAAGCTGGATAGCCTTTAATTTTTTTTAATTTGTCTTCTTCATTTAAAAATGGGAAATAGTAGAGGTGCCTGGGTGGTTCAATCAGTTAAGCATTCAACTCATACTTTTGGCTCAGGTCATGATCTCATGTCGGGCTCCATACTGACAGTGTGAAGCCTGCTTGGGATTCCTTCTCTCTCTCTGTTTCCCCATTTCAAAATAAATAAATAAACTTAAAAAATGGGAAATAGAAATGGTAGTACTATAATAACAGAATGCACATAGTAGGGCTTTTGATGATGATTTTGTGAGATAAGTTATGAAGAGTGTAAGGACAGGTCTGAATCAAACTGACTCTGACCTTGGAGGCCTAAGTGTCAGCTTCTCAGACCACCCTTGTAACACCCAATCAGGAAAGACCAGCTAATACCTGTAAGATTTCTAAGGGCGGGCCTAAAGATGGAGGTTAAGACTAGTCATACCCTACGTGAGGGTCCTAGGTCCACTCTGTAATTGGTTAGAGTTACTGTCAATGATGTGATGCTATAATGATTGGACCCCTGTACCTGTGTCACAATTTCCTGTAACTCCCCCTTCCCAAACTCATAAAAGGCCCTGCCGCCCATGCTCGGGGCTCGCTCCACGTGGATCCAGTGTGTTGTTGAAGTCTGTGAGCCCGAGTTTAGGCTGGCCGGGCCTAAATTTATAATAAAGTGCTTTGCTTTTGCATGCGTGATTCGGCCTCCCTAGTGGTCTCTGGTTTTTGGGGGCGATATTAAAATCTGGGTACAACAAGAGTACTTTCATGCAGTGTTATAAGTAGAACACTTGATAAATAGCAAGTTTGTTATTATTAAGCAGATTCCCAAAGTCAGTTGTTTTGAATTCTAGTCTGAAAGTTAAAGCTAGTCTACATAAATAAGTGAATCAAGAAGTAATTGTTATTTTCTTTCTAAAAGGGCTCCATAGTCAAATACTTTTGGGAAATGCTGCTGGCTAATAACTCCCATTAAGAGATTGACAATGTAATTAGCATATTAAAACCTCTGCAAATTTCCCCAGAAAATAAACATAAATTTGTTTAATTCAGTCAGTGTATTAAAAGAAAACAAATTAACCTCAAGTAGTTCAAATAAAGATATTTTAATCAAGTAGTAAAATCTTATAGAGTCCTGGTCAGAGGTAGCTGAACAACAAGGGATTATGAGTCATCCAATGGCCACAAGCCATTTTTACCCTAAAAGCTAAAGAGGCAAGAAGAGTTCATAATGTTTTCTTCCTTTTTGAGAGGCAAATTCCAAAGATTTCAAGACTCAGCTCAAATGTCCAATTATTTTGATTAACCCACTGATAACTTATAGGTATCTCTCATTCTCCAGAGAATAAGAGACAACAGATGATGAAATTCTCAGGAGTTAGCTTTCAAGGACACAGAGCAAGACAAAGAAGGAAAATGGTGGAGATGTAGACAAAATAGTGAATACCCAATGCCTTCAGTGTTTCCTAAATATATGTCACTAAAGACCTCCTTTTAAAAAGGAATATCCAGAGGTGCTTTGGGTGGCTCAGTCAGATAAGTATTGGACTCTTGATCTCAGCTCAAGTCCTAATCTCAAGGTCATAAACTCAAGCCCCATGTCAGGCTCCAAGCTGGGTGTGAGGCCTACTTAAAATTATAGATATAGATGATAGAGATAGATATAGATATAGAATGGATATAGATATATATTCAGTAGAATGCTAGCTGCCGGTGAGAAAAACTTTAAGACAACTTATTATAGGGGTAATGATCTTCCTTAAAGTCTAATTTGTCCAAGCAGCTGCAATGTAGGGAGAGTTTGTCAGAAGATCTAGATTCAGTGAATATCTTTGAAGAATAGCCCTCACATATTGAGTGAAGCAAATAGATTTTAAGCTACTAAGTATATGTTGTTTTTCCCCATAATAAATATGCATGCATTTGCATGAAATATTCAAAAAACAACCAGAAATAAACGAAATTAATTTTATAGAAGCTTTGAGAAATAATCAAAGGCCTATAACAATCAAATAAATGCCCAGTCAAGAAAAGCCAAATTAAAAACTGTAGGAAATATATTATTTTTACTCCACTCTTGTCTTGATTTATTCCCAGGAACAAAAAGAAGCAGAATAGATGTTATTTGCAAAATTTAACCAGTCTATGTACTGCTTGAAAGACTTCTATCTGTTTTTCCTAACTCAAATCTCAGGTAAGAATAAGCATCAAAGCTCAGTTCTCATGTGAAGAAAGTGTTAGAAAGCAGAGAGCACTGCTTAGAAAAGCTACAGGAGAACTATAGAACTTCAGATACCTGGAATAATAGATTATTGGTGGAAGCATAGAGTAGACCATATTAGGACCCAAGATGAAGTTGAAATGAGATTGGGAATTAAATCATTCAAAAGCAGCTGTGTATACAATAAAATTTAAAAAGCCACATGGAGGACTCAGCAAGATACATACTCAGAAAAGACCTGAAACTCTAGGCTTTCATTTCAGATTGATATCAATGTTCAAAGCATGCCCCACTACTTAGTAGATGTTTAAGAAATATCTGTAAAAATAATACTTTACCACCAAGCTAAACTTCACAAACTTCAGTGCTCAGACCACAAAGCAACAATTACAAAAATTATTTCTGGAAAACAGTAAATAACAAAAAGAACAACAACCTAAAAGAAGCAACAGCAAAAAATCCTGATGAAGGGAGAAATCATATTTCCAGAAGCTGATTTCCAATAGTTGCCACATTACATTATTAAAAGTATCTAGTTTTAAACAAAAGATTGCAAAACATACAAAATCAGACCCAATCACAGGAAATAAAATAAAAAGATATGGAGGTGCTTGGGTGCCTCACTTAGTTGACTGTCTGGCTCTTAATTTTGGCTCAGGTCATGATCCCAGGGTGGTAGGATCAAGCCCTGTATCAGGGTCCATGTGAAACTTGCTTAAGATTCCCCTTTACTCTCCCTCTCTCCCTCTTCTTTGCTCCCTCTTCTTCTCTCCTCTGTCCCTCTCCCCTGCTCATTCACTCTCTCTCTAAAAATAATTTTTTAAGGATACGAACAAAAACTGTCTCTGTAAAAAGAGTCATTGGATTAAAAGACAGACTATTATCAACTACCATAAACACACTCAAACAGCTAAAGGAAATCATGCACAAAGAACAAAACAAAACAAAACAAAAACAGAAGAAAAATGTCTCATCAAATAGAAAATATGGATAAAGAAATAGAAATTATAAACAGGAACCAAATTGAATTTTCAAGCTGAAACATAAAACTGCTAAAATGAAAACAAAATAATGGAAACTTTCAGCAAATTTGAGTATACAGAAGAATCAGTGAATTTGAAGATAGGTCAATTGAGATTACCCAGTCTGAAGGAACAGAAAGCAATAATAGTGAAAAGTAAATAAATAAAATAAGCCTAAGAGACCTGAAGAATGTGGTATATCACATGTACCAACATATATGTAAATTGGAGTCCCAGAAAGAGAGGACAGAAAGAAGCAATTGAGAATATTTAAATAAATAGTGGCCAAAAACTCTTCCTAAATTTTAATGAACTAAATGAATTTGTACATCCTAGAAGCTCAAAAATTCCAAGATAAACATAAAAGGATTTACACTGAGACACATTATAGTCAAATATTTGAAACACAAGGACAAATAGTGAATCTTGAAAACAGAAATAGTTGTATTATGTATCACTCAAAAAAGATTCTTAATAAGATTAATAATAAGATTTTTGATAAGATTATTCTGAAGATAATTTCTCTTTGGAAACAATGGGAAATTGAAGGCAATGGGATGACATATCTTAATGCTGAAAGAAAAAGCTGTCAATCAAGAATTTTACATCTGGCAAAACTATCCCTCAAAAAATAAAGAAAAAAATGAATAAATTATCCCGCTTTGGTGTCAGGATGGTACTGGCCTCAGGGAATGATTTTGAAAGTGTTCCTTCTATTCCATTCTTCATAAGATTTTGAGAAAGATTGTCATTATTATTACTTTTTTAATGTCTGGTAGAATTCACCAATTAAGCCATGTGGTCTTGGGTTTTTTTGTGCTGGGAGATTTTTTATTTCTAGTACAACTTTAATTCTTATTATTGGTCTAAGAATATTTTCTATTTCTTGGATTCAAGATTCATGATTCAACAATGGCAACTTGTGCATTTTTAGGAATTTCCTGTTTTTTCCTTAAGTTACCTGATTTGTTACCATATAATTATTTATAGTAATCTATCACACTATGTATCTCTGTGGTTATCTGTTGTATTGTTTTCCCTTCCATTTATCATTTTGGTTTTTGAGTCTTATCTTTTTCTTTCATAGATATTATAGTTAAAGTAATGGCAATTTTAGTTTTTTGGAAACACTGGTCATTACTTTCAATGTTATGTTATTATTTATTCTGATCTCTATTCTGTTTAATTCTGATTTTTCTTTTTTTCCTTTCTCTACTAAATTTCAGCTAAGATTCTTCTTTTCCTAGTTCCTTATGGTATAATGTTGTTTATTTTAACTTTAAATTTTTTTTCTTTTTCTTGAGTTTATTACTTATTTTGAGAGAGTGAGAGCACATGGGAAAGGGGTAGAGAGAGAAAGAGAGAGCCTCAATCAGGCTCTGCACTGTCAGCACAGAGTTCAGTCTGGTACTTGAACTCATGAACCATGAGATCATGACCTGAATCAAAATGAAGAGTTGGACATTTAGCTGAATGAGCCACCCAGGTACCCCAAACATTTCTTCCTTAATAAACACCGTTATAGAATAAATTTCATTCTAGTATCTGCTTTGCTTCATCCCATAAATTTTGGAATATTGTGTGTGGTTTTTTTTGTTGTTGTTCTGACACACGTTTTGATTTGCCATTGGATTTCTTATTTGGCCCATTGCTTGTGCATTGGGGTGTTGTTTAATATTTACATATTAGAGTGACTCCTCCATGGCCGACAGGCGGGAGGCGTATGGAAGGGGGTTCTGGGCACGGTGGGGACTGCTAGACCCAGACCTGGACGCTGACCACCATGGGGGGGGGGGCGTGGCCCTGCCTCCTCCAGACAAAACCCCAATTCAGAAAGAGTGAGTAGCAGGCGAGGAGTTTTGACCCCACCAGGATTTCCCTCTGCCCCCGAGACGGCCAGCCTTGCGAGTGATGAGCCAGGTGCTGGGGAAGCCGCAGCCACAGGAAGAGGACAACGACGAACGTTGAGGAGGATGAACTGGTGGGGCTAGCGGACTACGGGGATGGGCCTGACTCCTCGGACGTCGACCCCGGCAGCGGGGCGGAGGAACGAGTTCTGGACTTCAGCGATCCCTTCAGCACCAAACTGAAGTGGAGAATCCTGCTCATGGGCCTGAGGAGAAGCTACAAGTCATCTATTCAGAAAGTTGTCTTTCACAAAATGGAGACCCAACGAAACTCTCTTCTTGGAGAGCACAAAAAAGATCTGCCAGGAAGATGTTTCCAATAGCTCCTTTGTTAATTTTCAGATCTGGGACTTTCCAGGACAGATTGACTTTTTTGACCCTACATTTGACTATGAGATGATCTTCTGGGGAACAGGATCGGTGACATTTGTCATAGACTCCCGGGACGATTACATGGAAGCCTTGGCAAGGCTCCACCTCACCGTGACAAGGGCCCACAAAGTGAACACCATTATCAACTTTGAGGTGTTCATTCATAAAGTGGACAGTCTGTCAGATGACCACAAAATTGAAACCCAAAAAGATATTCACCAGAGGGCAAACGATGACCTTGCAGATGCTGAATTAAAAAAAAAAAATCACCTCAGCTTCTATTTGACAAGCATATATGACCATTCAATATTTGAAGCTTTTAGTAAAGTTGTTCAGAAACTGATTTCACAACTCCCCACCCTGGAAGATTTGCTAAACATCTTTATCTCAAATTCTGGAATTGAAAAGGCATTTCTCTTTGATGTGGTCAGTAAAATTTATATTGCAACTGATAGTACCCCAGTGGATATGCAAACCTATGAACTCTACTGTGATATGATCGATGTGGTTATTAACATCTCTTGTATTTATGGTCTCAAACAAGATGGAGCAGGAACCCCCTATGACAAGGAATCAACAGCCATTATACAGCTGAATAACACAACAGTTCTTTATTTAAAGGAGGTGACAAAGTTTTTGGCTCTTGTTTGCTTTGTCAGAGAAGAAAGCTTTGAAAGAAAAGGGCTTATTGACTATAATTTTCATTGCTTCCAGAAAGCCATCCATGAAGTTTTTGAGGTGAGAATGAAGATGGTGAAATCAGGAAAAGTTCAGAATTGGCTGCAGAAGAAAAAAGGAGCCACTCCCAATGGGACCCCTAATGTGCTGCTGTAGTGAGGTTACAGGAGTATCTTTTGAAGCCAGACCGTTCAGTGAGGCTGCTGAGCTGTGTTGCACTAAAGGAAAAGGAAAAAGAGATTGAGACACATGATGTACTTGTTGTAAGGAAAAAAAAAATCCTGCAACCCGCTTGATATTCTCTTTTTTAAATAAAGCAAGCACTCTGAAGCCAAAATATATATATATATTTACATATTAGATATTTATTTCTTACATTGGAGATTTACACTGTAGCTTTGTTTTATGGTTCATCTTCGGTTTTGTACGATTGTGACTGGAGAATATACTTGGTATGATTTCAGTCTTCTTAAACTTGTAATATTTGTAATGTCTCTTTATGTGATTTTACCAGTGGCTTCTTCTGTATGTACATGAAGAAAATATGTATTCTATTTTTCTTGGATGGTATGTTTCATAGATGTCTTTTAGAACCATGTATTATGAAGTATGCTTCAAGTAAAATGTGTTCTTCCTGAAAAAAAATAATAACTTTAACTGAGGGCACTTGTATAAAATAAAGCATAACAGAAGGGAAGTGGTAAGAAGGATGAGTGAAATAAGTAAAGAGGATTAAGAGTATTCTTATTATGATGAACACTGGGAACTGATGAATTATTCTGAGTTAATGATGAATTGTTGAATCGCTATATGGCACCACTGAAATTAATATAAATATATTAATTTAATATAATTAATAGAACTATATTAATGTTAACTTTACTGGAATTACAATTAAAAACTTAATGAAATAAAAAAGGAATAAATATATTCCAAGATAAATAAAAGCCAAGAGAATTTGTTACAAGTAAACATGTCCTATAATAAATTCTAAAGGGAGGCCTTTTTTTTTTTTTAAAGTAGTTTCTTGTCAAATTAGTTTCCATACAACACCCAGTGCTCTTCCCCACAAGTGCTCTCCTCCATCACCACCACCTCTTTTCCCCCCTCCCCCTTCAACCCTCAGTTCCTTTTCAGTATTCAATAGTCTCTCAAGTTCTGTGTCCCTTTCTCTCCCCAACTCTCTTTCCCTCTTCCCCTCCCCATGTCCTCCATTAGGTTTCTCCTGTTCTCCTATTAGACCTATGAGTGCAAACATGGTATCTGTCCTTCTCTGCCTGACTTATTTCGCTTAGCATGACACCCTCAAGGTCCATCCACTTTCCTACAAATGGCCAGATTCCATTCTTTCTCATTGCCATGTAATACTCCATTGTATATATATACAACACCTTCTTTATCCACTTATCAGGTGATGGACATTTAGGCTCTTTCCATGTTTTGGCTATTGATGACAGTACTGCTATGAACATTGGGATACATGTGCTCCTATGCATCAGCACTTCTGTATCCCTTGGGTAAATCCCTAGGAGTGCTATTGCTAGGTCATAGGGGAGTTCTATGGATAGTTTATTGAGGAGTCTCCACACTGGTTTCCAGAGCGGATGCACCAGTTTACATTCCCACCAACAGTGTAGGAGGGTGCCCATCTCTCCACACCCTCGCCAGCATCCATAGTCTCTTGATTTGTTCATTTTAGCCACTCTGACTGGCGTGAGGTGGTATCTCAGGGTGGTTTTGATTTGTGTTTCCCTGATGATGAGTGATGTTGAGCATCGTTTCATGTGCCTGTGGGCCATCTGGATGTCCTCTTTGGAGAAGTGTCTGTTCATGTCTTCTGCCATTTTCATCACTGGGCTATTTGTTTTTTGGGAGTGGAGTTTGGTGAGTCCCTTGTAGATTTTGGATACTAGCCCTTTATCTGATATGTCATTTGCAACTTTTTTTTTTCCCATTCTGTCGGTTGCCTCTTAGTTTTCTTGATTGTTTCCTTTGCAGTGCAGAAGCTTTTAATCTTGATGAGGTCCCAAGAGTTCAGTTTTGTTTTCATTTGCCTTTGGAGATGTGTTCATTAGGAAATTGCTGCGGATGAGGTCAAGGAAGTTGTTTCCTACTTTCTCCTAGAGGGTTTTGATGGTTTCCTGTCTCAACTTCAGGTCCTTCAGCCATTTTGAGTTTATTTTTGTGTATGGTGTAATAAAGGGGTCTAGTTTCATTCTTCTGCATGGTGCTGTCCAGTTCTCCCAGCACCACCTGCAAAAGAGGTAGTCTTTTTTCCATAGGATACTTTTCCTGCTTTGTCAAAAATTAATTAGCCATAAATTTGTGGGCCCAGTTCTGGGTTCTCTATTCTATTCCATTAGTCTATGTGTCTCTTTTTGTGCCAATACCATACTGTCTTGATGATGACAGCTTTGTAGTAGAGGCTAAAGTCTCGGATTGTGTTGCCTCCCCTTTTGGTTTTCTTCTTCAATATTACTTTGGCTATTCGGGGTCTTTTGTGGTTCCATATGAATTTGAGGATAGTTTGTTCTAGCTTTGAGAAGAATGTTGGTGCAATTTTGATGGGGATTGCGTTGAATATGTAGATTGCTTTGGGTAGTAATGACTTTTTCACAATATTTATTCATACTATCCATGAATAAGGAATGGTTTTCCATTTCTTGGTGTCTTCAATCTCTTTCATAAGTTTTCTATAGTTTTCATCATACAGATCTTTTACATCCTTGGTTAGGTTACTCCTAGGTATTTTATGGTTTTTCGTACAATCGTGAATGGAATCAGTTTCTTACTTTCTCTTTCCACAGCTTCATTTTTGAAATATAGGAATTCAACTGATTTCTGTACATTATTTTGTACCCTGAAACTTTACTGAATTCATGGATCAGTTCTAGAAGGCTTCTGGTGGAGTCTGCTGGGTTTTCCATGTAGAGTATCATGTCACCTGTGAAAAGTGAAAGTTTGACTTCTTCTTTGCCAATTATGATGCCTTTTATTTCCTTTTGTTGTCTGATTGCTGATGCTAGGACTTCCAGCACTATGTTAAACAACAGTGGTGAGAGTGGACACCCCTGTTGTGTTCCTGATCTCAAGGGGAAAGCTCTCAGTTTTTCCTCATTGAGAATGATATTAGCTGTAAGCTTTTCATAAACTGCTTTTTATAATATTTAGGGAAATTCCTCTATTCTGCCTTTCTCAAGTGTGTTTATAAAGAAAGGTGCTGTATTTTGTCAAATGCTTTTTCTGCATCTATCGACAGGATCATATGGTTTTTATCCTTTCTTATGTTAATGTGATGGATCACATTGATGGATTTGCGAATATTGAACCAGCCCTATAACCAAGGAATGAATCCACCTTGATCGTGATGGATAATTCTTTTTATATGCAGTTGAATTCGATTTGCCAATATCTTGTTGAGTATTTTTGCATCTGTATTCATTTAGGATATAGGTCTGTAGTTTTGATTTTTTGCTGGGTCTCTGTCTGGTCTGGGTATCAATGTGATGCTGGCTTTGTAGAATGAGTTTGGAAGTTTTCCTTCTATTTCTATTTTTTTGGAATAGTTTGAGAAGAATGGGTATGAGCTCTGCTTTAAATGTCTGGTAGAATTCCCCTGGGGAGCCATCTGGCCCTGGGCTCTTATTTGTTGGGGGTTTTTTGATAACGGATTCAATTTCTTCACTGGTTCTCAGTCTATTCATGCTTTCTATGTCTTCCCATTTGAATTTTGGCCGTGCATGTGCATTTAGGAATTTGACCATTTCTTCTAGGTTGTCCAGTTTTTTGGCATATAATTTTTCATAGTAATCTCTAATGATTGCTTGTATTTCTAAGGGGTTGGTTGTAATAGATCCTTCTTCATTCATGATTTTGTCTATCTGGGTGGTCTCTCTTCTCTTTCTGAGGAGCCTGGCTAGAGGATTATCAATTTTATTTATTTTTCAAAGAGCCAACTCTTGGTTTCATTGATCTGCTTGACTGTTCTTTTGGATTCTATATTGTTTATTT
Organism: Helogale parvula; assembly: GCA_004023845.1. Lineage (NCBI taxonomy): Eukaryota > Metazoa > Chordata > Mammalia > Carnivora > Herpestidae > Helogale > Helogale parvula. The sequence goes on along the minus strand of PJEM01010869.1, from coordinate 19,394 downwards.
CTTCCCTGATCTTTATTATTTCTTTTCTTCTGCTGGGTTTGGGGTGCCCTTGCTGCTTCCCTTCTAGTTCCCGTAGGTGCTCTGTTAGATTTTGAATTTGCGCTTTTTCTCGTTTCTTGAAATTGGCCTGGATTGCAGTATACTTTCATCTTAGGACTGCCTTTGCTGCATTCCAGAGATTTTGGATTGTTGTATTTTCGTTTCATTTGTTTCCATATATTTTTTATTTCTTCTCTAATTGTCTGATTAGCCAATCATTCTTTCGTAGGGTGGTATTTAACCTCCACATTTTTGAAAGCTTTCCAGACTTTTTCCTGTGGTTAATTTCAAGCTTAATGGCATTGTGATCTGAAAGTGTGCATGACATGATCTCTATTCATTTATACTTATGGAGGGCTGCTTTATGCCCCAGTATGTGATCTATCTTGGAGAATGTGCCATATGCACTCGAAAAGAAGGTGAATTTCCTATCTCCGGGATGCAGAGTTCTAAATATATCTATCAATTCCATATGTTCCAATGTGACGTTCAGGTACATTTCTTCTTTATTGATTTTCTGTCTGGTTGATCTATCCATTGCTGTCAGTGGAGTATTAAAGTCCCCTGCAACTAGCACATTCTTATCAATAAGACTGTTTCTGTCCTTGATTAATTGTTTTATGTATTTGGGCGCTCCCGAATTTGGCACATAGATATTTATAATTGTTAGCTCTTTCTGGTGGAGACACCCTGTAATTATTATATAATGTCCTTCTTCATCATTTGTTACCACCTCTACTTTAAAGTCCAGTTTTTCTGATATTAGTTTGGCTACTCCAGCTTTCTTTTGGTTTCCAGTCACATGATAGATATTTCTCCATCCCTTTACTTTCAACCTGAAGGTATCTTCAGGTCAAAAATGAGTCTCTTGTAAACTGGAAATAGATGGATTTTGTTTTTTTTTTTTTTTATCCATTCTACAACCCTGTGTCGTTTGGTTGGAGCATTCAGTCCATTTGCATTCAGTGTTATTATTGAAAAATGTGGGTTTAGAGTCATAGTGTTCTCCCTCGAATTCTTGTTTATAGTGGTGTCTCTGGCACGTTGTATTCTTTGCAACATTTCCCTCACAGAGTCCCTCTTACGATTTCTTGTAGAGCTGGTTTGGTGGTCATGAATTCTCTCAATTTTTCTTTATTTTGGAACACCTTTATCTTTCCTTCTATTTTGAATGACAGGCTTGCTGGATAAAGGATTCTTGGCTGCATATTTTTTCTGTTCATCACATTGAAGATTTCCTGCCATTCCTTCCTGGCCTGCCAAGTTTCATTAGATAGGTCTGTAACCACTCTGATAGGTTTCCCTTTGTATGTGAGGGCCCTTTTCTCCCTAGCTGCTTTCAGAATTTCTTTTTTTTCTTTTTATTTTGCCAGTTTCCCTATGGTATGTCGTGCCGAAGTTTGATTCAAATGACATCTTAAAGGGGTTCTTTGTGCCTCTTGAATTTGAATGTCTATTTCTTTTCCCAGATTTGGGAAATTCTCAGTTATAATTTGGTCTAGTTTCCCTTCAGGCCCTTTCTCTCTGTCTTCCTCTTCAGGAATTCCTATGATACGGATGTTGTTCCGTTTGATTGTATCACTGAGGTCTCAAATTCTCTCTTCCTGCTCCTGGATCAATTTCTCTTTTTTTCAGCTTCCTCTTTTGCTATAACTATATCTTCTAATTCACCTATTCTTCTCTCTGCCTCATCAATCCTTGAGGGTGCTACCTCCATTTTGTTATTCACCTCATTTATAGCCTTTTTTAACTCATCACACCTATTTTCAAAGTGCCTAGTCATTGTCTCAGTTGATTCTTTGATGCTTTTCTCAACCCCAGCAATTAATTTTATGATAATTTTTTTTTAATTCTTGATCAGGTATGTTGTCTAGATCTGCCTTGAGCAGTTCTGTGGCTGTGACTTCCTCCTGGTGGTTCTCCAAGGGAGAGTTCCTTTATTTCGTCATTTTTGCTAGTTTTCTGTCTCTTGTCAGCTTTAAAAAGCTCCTTGTGCACTGTGCACCTATTAATATTGCTCTGTTAAAGGAGGTTTATTGACTGTCCAGGCCTGTCGTTTCAGGAAATATTCTTTTAATGATGTCTCTCAGTTTCTCTTGTTGTGCCTTTGGATATTTTATTTCCCTACTCAGCAATATTTGGGACTCGCTGACATGCACACTTTGGCTTGTTTCTTGGTTTAGCCCTAAGAAGGAAAACAGACAAACACAGAGGGAACAGAAGCACACAAACACACAGACAAATCAAACAAAGAAACAAATTAAGGAGGGAAGAAAGAAAGAAAATGGAGAGGAAAGAGATGAAAAGAAGAGAAGAAAAAATAATAAAGGGGTCAGAGAAAACAAGGACAAAGGACAATCTAAAGGTGTGTGACCAGTTGAGGGGAGAGGTAAGATCAATACAGGAGAATATATCTGGATTGCAAGAAAGAAAAAAAAAGATGGAAAGAGGAGAAAGGAAAATAAGGAGTAAAAATTTAAAAAAAATAAGTAAGAAAGGTAATAATAATAATAAAAAGTAAGTACAAAAAAAACGAAAGAAAAAGGAAAAAAAAAAGCAGCAGCTCTTCCTTGCAGATAGGAGTGGTTTGGTGTCGTTGGTCTTGAAGGCTGCTCTCAGAGGCTCCGCCTATGTGGCTGCAGAGAGTAGAACGGTGGCATGACATGCTCTGCTGGAACTAGGCACTGTAGGCCACTCTAATGATTCTGATCTCCTTGTGCCACAGCTGAGCCAAGTTTTATTTTCCAGGCACGCCTCAGGTCAAAGTCCTAGTTCATGCACTTTTATGCTACCACAGATGAGATGTACATGCTTTGGCAGCTGTCTTCTTAGGGAGAGGGATCAGTTTCTTTTGGCTCAGGCTGGGATTTGTGCTGCCCCTGCCTGAGGCGAGGTGTGCTGCCCGAGGTGAGGTGTGCTGCCTGAGATGAGGTGCACAGCAGGAGGTGAAGTGGACGCCCTCACAGATACTGCTGCAGACTCCCATCCCCTAGTTGGGATCGAGATTGAATTGGGGGAAGGTTGAGTTTCTCTTGGCGCGGGCTGGGTATTGTGCTGCTACTGCCGCCAGAAGCACTGGGTGCTGCCAGAAATGAGCTGCAAGCTCCTGCAGTTGAAGCGTGAGCCCAGGCCTCCATGGCCGCCAATTCCCTGCCAGGATTGTGATAGGGTGGCTATTTTTTCCCTGTTGGCACCTGGGATTTTGGATTCACGTGGCCAATGCTGGAGGTGTGATGCGTCGTGGAAATGAGGTGCATGCTGCCACTCCCATAGCCGAGGTCGAAGTGAGCACGCAGGGGCCACCGCCAAGGCTGCCAACTTCCCGCCGGGATGACGCAGGGTTGGAAGCTGTTCTTTCCTTTGTGCTACCTAGGTTCGTAATTCTCGCTGCCCAGCAGTGTTATATGGCGTGAGAGTTTCTCTCTCCGAGCGTGGTTTAACATTCTTTATCTCTTCCCCAGAGACAGTACTATGAGCATGTTCAGTTTCTCTGTCTCTTCCTTTTGTCTCTCCGGCTCCACGCACTTGCCCCGTGTTGGGCTGGGGCTCCCACTTCCCCTGCCCGTCTCAGGCTGGCCCATTTTCCAATCTCCCCAGTTCGCACTCACTCACTCAGGTATCTTTGTGGCTGTCTTCTTTCTGAAGTCCGTATTTTCTCCTTCTGCTATTGCAGATGAGAGTAATGTCCTTCTCAGTTTGATAGATGGGGCAGACGAAGTTTACAGACCTCCCTTCCTCTCAGCCATCTTGGCTCCTCCCTCCTAAGGGAGTCCTTAGACCTGAAAAGAAAAGACACTATACGGGAATTAAAAGTTATACCAAGGAAAGAAAACAATGTTAAATGCAACTACATAGGTATATATAAAAGCCAATATTACAGTATTATTGGTTTAAATCTCTTATTTTTCTATATAAGAAACAGATGAATAAAACAATTATAAATCTATACTATGACACACGGTGTACAATGATTTAATCTGTAAAGAAACATAGAAAATGAGGAGATAGAGACATAAATTGGCCGAGTTATTGTATACTATTAAACCTAAACTGATATTTAAACTTCAATGTAATAAAGTTAATATGTTAACTGTAAGCCCCAGGGTATCTACTAAGAAAAAATAGAGAAAAAAACGTGAAAGCAATCAAAATATTAAACTAGAATACAAATCAAATGGAAGCAGGTTGAAAGAAATTGTGAAACAAAAAACAAATGATAAAACATATTGAAAACAAATAGAAAAATAGCATTAGTAAGTTCTTCCTAATCAACTATTTAAATATGTCATAATTTATTAATTGAATTAAAATGTAAAAAGAAATTAGTTTAAATATAAAATAAAAAGTTAAGTTAGACTGGCCAAGAAAAAGAAAAAGAAGACTCTAATCACTAAAATCAGAAATAAAAATGAGGGCATTATTATAGATCTTCCATAAATGAAAAGGATTATAAAAGAATACTATGAATAATTCCAAATCATTTAGATATGCAAACTAAAAAGACAAATTATTGGTTACAAACTATCAAAAATTACTCAAGAAGAAAGAAAAATATTAACTGACCTCAAAAGAAAGTAAGGAGGGGGCGCCTGAGTGGCTCAGTGGGTTAAGCATCCACCTTTGGCTCAGATCATGATCTCACAGTTTGCGGGTTCGAGCCCCACATCAAGCTCTGTGCTGTCAGCTCAGAGCCTGAAGCCTGCTTCCGATTCTGTGTTTCCTTCTCCATCTGCTCCTCCCCTACTCATGCTCTGTCTCTCTAAAATAAATAAATGTTAAAAAATTTAAAAAAAAGAAAGTAAGGAGAATCAAGAATCAAAACTTCACAGAAAAATAAAAGAAGCAAGGAAAAAAAAATACCACAGAACCAGATGGCTTCACTAGTGAATTCTACCAAATATTTGAAAAAGAATACCAATCCAATCACTAGCACTTCCTAACTCATTGTCTGAGGCCATAATTATGCTGATACAAAAGAAAATAAAGAAAACTTAAAAAAACAACTATCTACCTATAGACCAATACCCATTGTAACTATACGCATGCAAAAATCTTCACCAAAATTCTGACAAAGCAAATCTATCAGCATATAAAGAGAATTATACATCATAATTAGTAGGATGTACCCCAAGAATATAAGGTTTGTTTAGCATAATAAAAACATTTAATAAATAAACAAGAGTAATAGAAAAGGAAAATTAAAGTGATGATCATAATCAATGCAGAAAAAGCATTTGACAAAATCTAATATACTTTTATGATTAAAACACCCAGCAGATTAGGACTAGAAGGAAACATCCTAAACTTGTAAAAGAGCATTAATGAACAACTCACACGTAACATAATTCAACTGTGAAAAACTGAAAGGTTTCCTTCGAAGATCAGAAACAAGAAAAAGCATGCCTGCTTTTACCGACTTTGTTCACCATTGTATTAAAGTTTTAGTCAGAGAAATTATGTAAGAAAAATTCTAAATTGGAAGTAAAGATGTAAAATTACCTCCATTCTTACATGACATAATCTTTTATATATGTATATATGTGTATATGTGTATATAGATATATATGTGTGTGTATCTATACACACATATACATAATTTTAAAGAATCTACAAGAAAAATGATTTGGTTTAATAAATGAACTGACCTGGGGGGAACGGCAAGATGGCAAATTAGGGAGCTCTGTAATCTGAAACTATCAAACTGAGAAAAATTAAAGCCACAATACCTTGATCTCCAAGAATGGGAGGTGCGCACACAGACTCCTTATTGATAACAGCCTCATGGATGCCTGAATGAGTGTGAACTGGGACCGAGTCTCTGAGGGGAGAGAGCATCGGCCCAATGAAGAACTGGTAGAGAGAGCCCCCAGAAGTTCCTTGTGTCCAGAGGTGACACAGGGCCTTGGAACGTCGCACACCAAACGGCCCTGTGGGGCGGTGCGTGGAATGGCCATGTAGAGCTGCAGAGAGCCTAGTGGAAGAGAAGGAGAGGCTGAAAACACTCATAGAGTGATCTCTGGAGAGGGGAGACCTCGAACTAGGATGGAGAGATGCAAACATCCCATATATAGCCACTGCGCGAGGGGAGAGAAATTCTAATTTCTTGTCCTCCAGATATATTTCCCTTATCTCACTCTTATCTCTCCCCTCTCCAGGTTTTATGTTCTCAGACTATCCTTTATCTTTGGTTGTTTCTGTTCCGCCACTATCGTTTGTTCTTTTCCTGTCCTTTCTTTTCTTTTCTGTTCTATTTTTCTTTCCCCTTTTGTTTTGCTTGTTTATTTGATTTGTCTATGTGTTTGTGTGCATTTGTTCCCTGTGTGTTTGTCTGTCTGTTTTCCTTTTCAGGGCGACCTCAAGAAACAAGCCAAAGCACACATGATACAGAGTCCCAAATATCACTGAGTAGGGAAATAAAATAATCAGAGGCATAACAAGAGAAAATGAAAGACACCATTAAAAGAACACTTCCTGAAACGACCGCCCCTGGACAAAGAACCTCCTTTATTTATTTATTTTTTAAAAATAGTTTATTGTCAAATTGGTTTCCATATAACACCCAGTGCACTTCCCCACAAGTGCCCTCCTCCATTACTATCACCTCTTTTCCCTCTCCCCCTCCTCCTTCAACCCTTGGTTCATTTTCAGTATTCAATAGTGTCTCAGGTTTTGTGTCCCGCTCTCTCCCCAACTCTCTTTCTCTCTTCCCTTCCCCCTGGTCCTCCATTAGGTTTCTTCTGTTCTCCTGTTAGACCTATGAGTGCAAACATATTCTACCAGACATTTAAAGCAGAGTTAACACCAATCCTTCTTAAGTTATTCCAAAAAAATTGTAGACAACAAATATTTATATATTTTTTATCTATCCTGCTATCTTATGTCATTTGATTGGAGCATTTAGTCCACTTACATTCAGTGTTATTATTGAAAAATATGGGTTTAGAGTCACTGTTTATCTGTAGGCTTCATACTTGTAGTGGTGTCTCTGGTACTTTGTGTTCCTTGCAAGATTTCTCTCACAGAGCCTCCCTTAGGGTCTCTTCTAGGGCTGGTTTTGTGGTTATGAATTCCTTCATTTTATGTTTTATTTTGAAAACCTTTATCTCTCCTTCTATTCTGAATGATCATCTTGCTGGATAAAGGAAACTTGGCTGCATACTTTTCCTGTTCATCATGTTGAAGATTTCCTGTCATTCCTTTCTGGCCTGCCATGTTTCAGTAGTTAGGTTTGCTACTTCCCTTATGTGTCTACTCTTGTAGGTTAAGGTCCATTTGTTTCCAGCTGCTTTCAGACATCTCTCTTTATCCTTGTATTTTGCCACTTTTCCTATATGTCTTGCAGAAGATTGGTTCAAGTTATTTCTGTAGTAAGTTCTCTGTGTCTCTTGGATTTCAATAGCTGTTTCCTTCCCCAGGTTGGGAAAGTTCTCAGCTGTGATTTGTTCAAGTACACCTTCCACCCCTTTCTCTCTTCTCTCTTCTCTCCTCCTCCTCCTCCCCCTGCTTCTTCTCTTCTTCTTCTTCTTCTTCTTCTGAAACTCCTATGATATGGATATTATTCTGTTTCACTGAAGAGCTTAGTTGTCTAATTCTCCCCCTCGTGATCCAGAATTTTTATTTCTTTTTCTTAGCTTCATTTTTTTCTATAATCTTATCTTCTACTTCACCTATTCTCCCATCTGCCTCTTCGATCCTCCCTGTCACTGCCTCTTGTTTATTTTACACATCATTTATAGCATTTTTAATCTCATCTTTGTAATGTAGTGAATGGGATGCAGAAACCAAGGCCAGATATGGAGGTTTTAAAAAAAACCTTTTTGGGAGCACTCCCTGGCATGGTTCACTGGTCTGAACAGAGAGAGGCCAGAGAAGTTGCACCCAGGAGCAGGGTAGTGCATTTTTTATGGTTTGGTTGGGGGGGGGTATGAAGTATTGATATGTTTATGTAAGGTGATTTGTTGGTAGCTGTTTCTTGTTCTGGGCGAGGACATGTCTGTTGTTCAGGGCGAAAAGTTCCATAAATATTCCCTTGAAGGTCTCCGGGTGGAGGAGTGTTGAAGTAGTAATTGGCTTCTTGTTTTCTGGGAACCTGAAGGTCACACCCGCCTCTGAGGCCAATTAATGATGACTATTTTTTAGTTCTTTGATCTCTGCAGCAATAGATTCTCTGCTGTCTTCTATGCTCTTAAAGCCCAGTGATTAATCTTATGACTATTACTCTCAATTCTTGTTCAGCTATATTGTTTATATCCATTTTGATCAATTCTAGAGATGTCATTTTTTCTTTGCATGTATTTTGAGGAGAATTCTCCTGTTTCATCATTTTGGCTGGTTTTCTGTCCCTCATGTTTTTTAATAGCTTGTGATGTGTCCTGCACCTGAAAGGACTACTATATTTAAAGGTGATCATACACTCTCCAGGGCCTAGCCCTTCAGGGGTTGTTTTTTGGGGGTGTTACTTACTTTCTGTTGTTGTGACTCTGGTTGCCTTATCTCCCTACTTGTAGTGATGTTTTGGACCCTTCGCCAATGTGCTTTTAATTGTTTGCTAAAGTAGCCCTGGATAAGAAAACAAACAAACAGACAAACAGAAAAAAAAAATATCACCTACAACAGCAAAATATTGGAGTGGTGGCGCTGTAGATGGAAGAGGCCTTATCCCCATAGAAAGAGAGATATGACAGGGGTGGAGGAATAAAGAAAAGAAAACAAAATCGACCAGGCAGACAAACTCTATGGCTTAAGCCAGGGAGGAGGGGATAAAGAAAAAGATATAGAACAGATAATGAAGAGAATAGATTAAATATGTCTGCTTAAGCAAACCAACAGCCAGAATAACAAGACTAGAGGAAGGAAGAAATAAGGAGAAAAGGAAGGGAAAAATATATGTGTATGTAATAAAAATTATCCAAGAATTAAATCAGAAAATGCAAAACTGCTGGTTTCCTTGGAACTGGTGGCAGTGCTGGTCTGGAGGAGAAGCTCTTTGGTTCATCAGGGTCAATCCCACTCCAGTAGATACACAGTTACCAAGAGAAGAAGGATGTGGTTTTATATAGTCAGGTCTCACATTCACTGTGAGCTGGCTGTCCATTCCCTAGGCCCCACCTTGTTGGTAATGGAGAGAAAAATGTCTACACCCCAGTCTTTTCTCCATGGAATGGGTGTCTCAGAACCACTGTTCAAGCCATCCTTGCAGTGCCATGGACACGAATGAGGCAGTTTGTTCCACTGCTGAATCCTACTCCCACCTGGCTCTCAGCTGTGATTTAAACCCTCATGTCTTAAAGTGTCCTGCTCCATGTGCCTTGGTACCAGAGGAGTACCACTCCACGCTGCCAATATAGGTTCTCTGGCTGATGGGCATAGATCGTCTTTGTCTTTTGAAAGGTTATATACCTTTTTGCCACAGCATTCCAGGGAGTGGATTGTGTTCTCCCACTGTGGACTGCACATCTGAACTAGTTACTGAGACCAGGGCTGGCTCCCTTCCTGCCCAGGTGCATGAACTGTGCAGCTGGTCCCTGTCCAGAGGAAGCCCTGCAGTTAGAAATTGGATCTTTCTCTGTCCAGGTCTGTGGCTTTTATCTTGTCCAGATACAGTCTTATGCTTCCTCAGCCTCTCTTTCTCTTCTCTTTGTCTCTTCGCAGAAGGGTATCCCTCCCCTCCGTGCCTATGTGGCCCATTTTTCTCTGTCCCAGTTTGCAACCACGCATCTATGGCCTGCCAGGTTGTCGCCATAGGTCCCTGGAGATGTCTTTCTCACTTTTCAGCCTAGACTCTTGGAATTCAAAGTCCTTTGGCCTCAACACTGCTGTGTTTGAGGAATGAAGGAACTTCAGCTCTCCCTACTTCTCCTCCATGTTGAATCTCCAACATTGGTTCCATTTGTATTTGTATTTAACAAGTTCAACCAATCTACCAAGATGCAGTGATTATATATTTTTTTTCTTTAAATCATCAAAGAAGCATTTATTGAGCTCTTACTACTTGCATGATACGGAGATACAGATTAATTATATGATCACCATACAGCATTAGACTGTCAAGTTTATACCCAGAATTTAGTCTCCCACAGAGAAAGAAATATGCAAGTCTTAATATAATCATAGAAACTGTCAAAGACTTAATATCCTTATAAGAAATTAGGTTAAATTTCAATATGTTATAGAGTACAACATACTGTTTTGTCCTTGATAGGTACCTTCAAGGAATTTACTGTATAGAAACATTATGTGGTTCTAGAGTAAAGCAAAATTTAAGCTGAAGCTTAAATAATTTTTAAGACTGGATAGACAGGTGAAACAAAGTCTTACTTGACATAGAAACAGTGTGAGCAAAGGTAAAAATGTGTATATTCAATGTTTTCTTACTAGACTAAGTTTTTGAATATTTTATCTTTATTTAAATTTGATTATCTGATATAGTTAACCAGATCAGATATTGTAGAACTGCATTGAATTAAGGATGTTCTTTGAATCTTATTTATATGCCTCTCAACAAAAGCATCCATGTCCAAACAATATTGCTAAGTAACCTATTATCCCCTCAGTCTCTCCTCTTTACAACTGTAGTTTCCTTTAGATTTGTTTCAAAATCCATTCCTGCCAAAAGTTTGGAGACCTTGAATTCTATCTACATAATTCATCCATAGAAGATATTGACTGTGACCTAGTGTATCCTCATTGTTTCCCTATGTCTATGGTCAGCCCCTAATATTTTATTTCTTCAGAGGTCCTTAATCTTAATCATAACTTTTTCTTCTGAAAGGCTGAACCTAACTAACTAATGGTAGGGAACAGGTCAATGGTTCTTTCTGTTACTCTCAGAAGCCTCAGTCAGTATTGTCTTGACTTTGAACACTACTTCAAATCTTCATCTCTTCTACGATACTAATAGGTTGTTTAAAATATTTAATAATATCCTGGAAGTTTTATAGTTTAAGAGGGGTACTATCTGCTTTCTCTGTTTCATTTCTTAATACCACCTTCCCCCATGTATTTATGTTTAAATAATCATTATAACTTAAAAATAATTATCATCTATGTTTCTTTTTTTATTTAAATTTTTAAAAAATTTAATCTTGAGAGAGAGAACACCACATGTTTTTTGGAAGTGTTAAATCATTGTATTGTACACCTGATACTAATATTACACTGTATCTTAACTAATTGGCATTTAAATTACAGAAAAAAAGTTTAAAAAAATGAAAAACAGAAAAACATGGTTTCTCTGAAGTCCTTGTCAGATTTGTATATCAGACAGTTGTATTTTACAGAAAAGTTTGCTTAGCTCTGTAAGTATCTGGACATTTAAAACACCATATTAGTTGCAAATATTCATAAATTATATTGTTTTCTATTTACTTAAGCAGTTTATTTTAAATAATGGGACATCATCCTTGAAAAAAAGCATTAATCCATATTCAGAGGACCAAGATATTAGTCTTAGGTCTGCCACTATGTATATATGGACAAGTTACTTCTCTTTGGGTTTTAATTTTCATTGTATGTCCATAAGGGGGCTAGACTAGATGATCTTAATATGAGGCATACTTTTTGGAAAGTGCTTTCTAGACCCCAAAAAACTTTAGAAATGTTTCTTTTTGTAGTTACAGTATTAATGTTATTTAAGAAGACCTTTAACTCTAAAGTTATCTTTTTAATGTTATCTTTTCAGAATGACTGAAGGTTATTATAAACATCAGTTACTGTACTGTATATATTGGCTACCCTAAAAGTTATTAAAATTAGTAACTATTGATATTTTTCATGTACGTACCACTAAAATGACCTCATGGAATTTTAATTCTTATATATTTGATTTTACAAGTGCTTCTTTCTCCACATTTTTAGACTATCTGTTCTTGTTGCAATTTTCTGTGGACCTGTCTAATGAAGTCCCTGTCATTTCAATTAGTTCTTTCTAATGTTTGTGGCTTTGAGAACACACTAATCAAACTAGTTATTACAGAACTGAAATTTTTTAAAAATGAGTAAAGACTGATTATTTTATTTTATTTGGAGAGGAAATGTATAAAAGTAAAAACATCCTATAGAACAAAGTCTGTAGCTTTTAGTTTGTGGACATTATGACATCCATTTTGGCCATTCAGGACAATTTTACTTCCTTCTTGGGTCTGTAAGCCATGTTTGGATAGTTAAGTTTGCAAAGTTTGGGTTCCAGATCACTGAGGTTTGACTGGATGTTTATGGCACCTAAAATTTCTTGGAATATTTGGACATTTGGGTGCATTTGGGTATATATATATCATATATATATATATATATGATATATATATATCATATATATATATATATACTCATTTTTCCACTGTTTCCAACCTGATGTTCATTACATGAATTCTATTTCCAATCTCATTCATTGTGTTCTTCATCCCTGATTATTATTTAAAGTCTTTTATCTCTGTGGTAAGAGTGTCACTGATACCTTTTATTTCTCGAGCCCCGTTTGTATCTTCACGATGTTTGCTTTAAATTCACCATCAAGCATTTTACTTATATCTGTTTCACTTAGATTTCTGGTCATGGCCTTGTCTTGTTCTTTCATTTGGGATGAATTCTTCCATCATTGCACTTTGCCTAAGTCTCTGCTTTCTTCTCTGTGTTAGAAAATCTAGTTATGTCACCTGAAGTTAGTGACATTATGAAGAAGCCTGCTTGCGGGGGACCAGCCCACGCACCAGAGTCTAAGGGTCTCTGAGTAGGCGGGTGGTGTCGGCGAAATATCTATAAGAAAGAACACAGACAACATGAATGGTGGAAGAGACCACACTTTACTGTGAAACTTGGTGTCTTATATACCACAAGTGATTACATCTTTCTTTTAATGATTACATTTTTTGTAACTTCTTAGGAATCACATGTTTCAGAAAGATCATTGTTTTCATGGAAGAGAGAACAGAAAGTTAAAGACAGGAATGAAGTACAATACAGAAGATCAAAAAACATAATTGACCACTCAAAATACATCAGTGAGAGTCTTATTTTGTGTACATAGTGTAATATTAACTGAAGCTTATGACAAGGCTATTTTTCTTTAAAGGTTCAAACAATAGTCTGTGAGTAAGGTGCCTCTAACGAGGGAGGAAGTTTCAATCAGAAAATCTGCCCATATGCTGAAACCACAAATACCAAGTGGCATGAATAATAGGAGAACTAACCCCAGGCTCTGATCCACTTAGGTCAAGCAGTCAAGAGCACACATTTTCAAGCAGGGGAAGGAGGGTCCCAAAGGCCACACAGCACTGCACCCCAGGCTCCCAGGACCTTTGTTCTTTCATCCTGATCCTCAAATGGGGGGAGGGCCAACAGTTATCCACGGTAGCGCCTTCCTAGACAGGGCTAGGGACTTTGCGATTACATACGCTCCCCCCGGAGGCTTTGCTGTCACAGTGGAATCACCTCTGCAGGCTTTTTGGCTGGAGGGGCCCCAACACCTGCTGCTTCAGGGAGTTTTGTCATTGTGTTTTGCATGTTCTCTGCTATTGAGGGTTTGTTGCTCTATCCAGTCTAATCATCTGCAGAATCTCTCTTTACCTGCTGTGGGCAGTGTTTGTTGCCTGACCAGAATGTGAGTTTTAGCCATTTGTGTTCTGGTCTGCTTGTGAATTGAGTTTGACCACTTTTATCATAATTGAGGCACTGAAGAACCCTCTGGTCAGAAGATGTTGTATGGACAGGAGTTTCTGCTTATTTTATGAGTTGAGGACCTGCTGCACTGGGACTGAGGCAAGCTTGACTGAGAAGGACAGTCCCACCAGAGTTCCAGGGGTCAGGGCATGGTGCAAGTAAGTTAGGAAGCCAGTGTAGTAGCTGAGCTTCTTCCAGCATGTGGTTCTGTGTTTATACTGAGGGGCAGGGTAAGGAAATGGAGCTGGACATCTCCTTTGTACCTGGAGAGTTGTGTCCATGAATGCTGCCTCTCAGAGGGCATGCTCTAAGAAAAGCTAATAATCTCCCTTCCGTGTACCTCAGGAGTTCTTCAGTTATTTGTTTTTATGCAGTCTTCCCCCAGGCTATTTGCCTGCCTTCTATCCAAGAGTAGCACAGTGCCCTCAGGGCCAAGGCCTCAGACCTTTAAAACTTTAGGCTTTAAATCCCACTTGTTGCAAGTAACTCACAAAATTCTGCCCTTCATTTTCCAAGCCATTTTGTAGGACATTGGGATGGCTCAGTCGATTAAGTGTCCGACTTCAGCTCAGGTCATGAACTCATGGTTCGTGGGTTTGAGCCCCGCATTGGGCTCTGTGCTGACAGCTCAGAGCCTGAAGCCTGTTTCAATTCTGTGTCTCCCTCTCTCTGCTCTTCCCCCATTCATGCTTTGTCTCTCTCTCTCTCTCTCAAAAATAAATAAACATTAATTTAAAATAAATAAATACATCTTTGTAATTTTGTAATACAAATTTTGTAATACAAATAATTATCATTGAAAAATTTGAATCTTAAAATTTTACATATGGGGTTTCATTAAAATGGTGTTTTATTTTTTTAAGTTTTTCAAATTATTTTGAGAGAGATGGAGTGCAAGCAAGGGAAGGGCAGAAAGAGAGGGAGAATTTCAAGCAGGCTCTGTGCTGTCAGCACAGAGACCCACATAGGGCTCAAACTCATGAATCTGTAAGGTCATGACCTGAGCCAAAATCAAGAGTTGGACACTCAACTGACTGAGCCACTCAGGCATCCGTAAAATGGTATTTTATAAAGAAGTGGCTAATTTTATAAAATTATAAAGGCTTAGTTTCTTGTTTTTATAATGTTTTAAATTCACAAGCTATTGTGTCAGAACAGAAACAGATAATAACATTTGTTACAGTGGGGAGAAGATAGAATAAAAGCTAATGCATAAACATGCCAAATCACTATGTGGTTCACCTGAAACTGATATAACATTGTGTGTCAACTACACGCAAATAAAAATATTAATTTAAAAAAGAGAGAAAAGTGGTTTTGACAGAGGAAGATGGTGGCTGAGGAGAAGGATCATAGGCTAGTCTTTTTGACAAACATGACTAGATAACTATGAAATCAATCTAAATACCACAGAAATTGACCTGAAGACTGATAGAACAAACTCAACAACTAGAGGGAGAGACGAGGTCTCATCGAAGGTAGGAAGTGCAGAGACATGGTTTAGGGGAGAAAAAGATTGCAGCTGCTGCTGAGGGGAGGGAGTCATTGTCACGTAGAAGGACAAAAAAGAGAGGAGCACAAAATTTAAATCAATAGCAGTTTTTTCATTCTGCATTCATAATAATATTCAATTCATGCAATATTCTCTTTATAGGTGTCTTTACTTGTGAATAATGAGGTCTAACTAAAAAAACTATACACATATGTGTGATTCTTTAGTAATTCATTGTTTAAAATCTTTCAAGCAAAATTGTGATGAGGTTGTATATAGGGGAATTAATATAGGCTGATTGTTACACAATTTTTTTCAAACAAAGAGCTTTTTTATTGCAAACCCTGAAATTCTGAAGCTTATGAAACCCGTTAGAATACAATTGTGTTTTGTGTTTAAGTCGTATGTATTGTACAGGAATTTCCTGAAACATTTGAGATATTTAGGATGAATCTGAATTGTTTGTTTCTTAAAGGGGAAAAAAGGAATTTCTCATAGATATTCCAAGTTCGAAGGATATAAATTTTCATATTAATGAATTTTAATCAATTCTCTATTAATTAATACTATTAATATTAAAGAATCTTTCCTCTTTGGTCTACTTTGCACAAGTAGTATAAATTTTTTTCAGTAAAGCCAGGATCCTATTGTTCTGTATATTTAAAAATTTTTTGGACTATTCACCTATGTCCACTTATTTTAAATTTGCATTTTGTTCTTTGCAAGCAAAAGTGAAAGCATTGGACCCATTGTTGAGGAATAGGTGTGCAATTTATTCTGGTTCTGATTATTTTCTATAAAGAAAGATATTTTATTATATGCTCCATAGAACAGCGTGTTTCCATTTGGATCAAAAATATAGTTATGAATAATTCCTTCAGAAGGATGATTTGGGGGATGAAAGAAAGGAGGCCATGTTTTGTTAAGGCATTCAACAATATCATTTTTTTTAATCTTCAAGGTGATATAGCTAACCTGATAGAGAAAATAGGTTATTCTAGCTATGTATTTGATTATATTATCTTGGAATCATTCAAATTTGTAGGAGAGATAATTTGAAGTTCCTCCTTCCTGTGATGAATTTCCAAAAGACTGTCCTTGCGTCTCACATGTAACTGAAGAACCAAACCACTGTGTTCCAAAAGCCTATTACGAAATTCTGAGGTCATAAAATAACATACAATGGAATGAAGGCAGCAATTCAAATTTGCAAGACATAGAGAACTGATGTGAAAATATAGGGTGATCTTAGTAAAGGAACAGTTTGAAAAAACATGTTGTTTCACCATCACATAGAATAGGAAGTTGAGGTGGTAAAGAGTGAAACACACAGTGAACACAACGGCACATATCAGAACCATCCACAAAGCCTTTTTTCTCGCTTTGGTATTCTGAAGGGGAACTTGGAATTCTTGTAAAGATTTCCTCATTTTCCATGTGCAATAAGAAATGATGGCAGCAGTTAAAAAAGGAGCCTTCATGTTCAGCTACACTTATCATACCAATGGAGGAAGCCATGTTAATGTGTTGAAACCCTAAATTGGAAAAGCAAGATTCAATGTTGTTGGCTAAGCCAGCAGTCTTCAGAATTGGAAGTGGCAAACAGGCAGTCCCCACAATGATCCAGATGTCAGCACTAATGCTTACATCATACCTACGCTTTCATTCTCTGGCTCTGAACGGCTTGAGGAGAAAGAAACATCTCTGAAGGTTGAGGCAGGTCAGGAAACAAATGCTGGCATACATGTTGAGATACTTCAGGTAGAAGCACAGCAGGCAAAGGGTCTTCGGGAAGGACCAGTGGTGGCAGTTGTAATAGTAAATCCGGAGAGGTAAGGACAGCACATGAGCAAGATCAGCCACAGAGAGGTTGATCATGAAAACGATGGCTTTATTTTTCTTGCTGATGAAGCAGCACAGAACCCACAAGGCTGCACCATTAACCAAAAGACCAGAGATGAATATGAGGATGTAGGTGGTTGCATAGAGAGAGTACTAAAATGACATTTGAATATCTGTGCACTTTGTTCTTATACTGGTTGAGCTGTTACCTCCCATCTTGGGGATGTATTTTCCTTCCTTAAGGATGGTTTCTGCAGAAAACAGAGTAAAAATAGGGTCAAGGGCATATCAGTCTATGTTTGGGTTTACAAATATATTTGTGTCTTACCAAAGAATTATTCAAGTGCTAACTTTCACAAATTCAAAAGATCTTTTTCATGTAAGCTGAAAAAACTGTGGCAATATATAAATATAAAGCAATATTTTGAAACATATATTTTATAAATCAAAAGGATTACAGTTTTGGTAATAACCTCAGTCAGGCTTTCCCCTCAGTATTTTGAGGGAGAAATCAAACGTGTAGAGATAACCAACAAGCAAGATCTCACTGGAAAATTATATATATAATTCTATATTTATATTGTATATGTATTTTTTCTATAGAATATATATGTCAACACTTCTGTGAGTTTCCACATTTCAGTGTTATAGTTGTCTCCATCTGCATTTTCAAATTGAGATTTAGCTGAGTTCCCAATCATCAATGCTAGGAAAGAGAAAATTTAATCCATTTTCACTGCAACCTTATCAGAAAATAAGTGACTTCTAAGATGAGCCATAAACGTTTGTAAATGAAACACAGTATAAGGGCCTGGAAAGGACTGGCAGGTCACTAGAACTTGGAGGAATGAAAGTTTGGGAAAAAAAGTAGGGCAATGAAGATAAACTTTGGCTCCATCAGAATTTGGCCGAGGGTAAAATTAATCCTGTTTGTATGTCATGTTACTTTTAAAAAGCTTCTCTAACTTTAAAGATTTGTGTATATACAGAATTATGGTAATTTCAAATATTGACATTTGTCAAGACTGTCCTTGCTACTATTTCAAACAACTACCAGAGAATGTGAAAAATTAGAGGGCATCCGGTGGGAGTGGTAGCAAAAAAAGGTTAGCTCTACCGCAGCTCTTGAGGCAAGTTCAGTGAAAATTTACTAACTTTGAATAGTTACATTTTTAACAATCATAACTGTTAGAAAGTTTTTCCTTCTAGTAGGTTTAAATCTGTATCCCTGACATTTTAACCTAGTCTTTCCTACCAAAGTCAAATAAAAATAACGTTTACCCCTTGTTGCACATGAAACTCTTTAATTATCTGAAGATGGCAATCCTGTCTCTCTCAAATATTCCATTATCCAGGTTAAACATTCATTCCTAACATGCAGAGTCCCTGTTCTTGGTTTTCTTTTGGATCAGAACATTATTGCTTTTGCCTCAAAGACACTACAATACAGTTTATTTTAATCATTGAAAATGACAGCTACCCAAATGCTTGATATTCTCAGGAAATATAACATGCCTCTGATTGTAGAAACAAAAAGATAAATGGGATTTGAATACTTTCTTGTACTTTTTATTTCTTGCAAAATCAGTTAGTTTGTTTCACATTTTATGGAATTAGATGGAAATTGAGACACACTTAACATTAACTATTGAAAGAAACATAGAATCTAAGACAGTTCCTACTGAACCCAAAATATAGCCATTCATAATTGTAAAAATGCAGTCAACACACACACAGCTCACACAGTGCCAAACAACCTATTTGCATTGACTATATGGTGCTTTCAGATAGACTGTATTTGCTGAAAGTGCATTGAAGTCAAACAAATAGTTCATTCAAGTAAACAACTACTTTGTATGTTTTTTTTCCACTGAGTTGACTATTTTGCTAAACCAGCCGGTCAGTCTAGCAAACTGTAAATAGAGCCAACACTATCTGTTTTTGTGGTTTGTTTATCCACTGAACTAACTAAAATAATTGATCTTGTGTTCTGTATACTCAGTTTAATTAAAAAGTCATGTAAACTTGAACCAGAATTATTCTCAAAATAAAAGTTAGAAAATAGTTAACATACACTAAATCTTCCCTGATCATCTTTGGTTTTAATAACAGTTAAAAAATCACTGAATGCCTATGTTGGACAAGGCGCTATACTAAGTACTTTATATACACTCTCTCAATCTGTCCCTCCTAACAATCCTATATAACAGTAGAACATTACGACTGTTTTATGGCTAAGTAGACTGAGATCCCAAGAAAAGCAAGCCTCACTTCCTCCAAGAGGTCTTTCTTTTTTTTTTTTAAGCTTTTTAAAAATAGTTTATTGTCAAATTAGTTTCCATATAACACCCAGTGCTTCTCCCCCCAA
>PJEM01010868.1:0-58695 GCA_004023845.1 Helogale parvula | reverse complement strand
GGAGGCTGGGGAAGAGCAGCAGTGACCCATCAGCATTGGCTCCATTAGTGGAAAAACTAGGAAGTTTTAAAAAGCTTAACTTTTAAATAAAATAGAACTGTCACTTTTATTATCTTTAGGTAAAAGCTGGGCCAGATCAAGTGATTTAAATGCCAGCCTCCCAGGGAGCATGGGGGATGAGGATGATTTTCTACTCGGTTTTGACTCTTTTTTTGAAGAAAGCCCTCAGGGGGGTCCGGGGATAGTCCAAGGACAGCTGGACTCCAGTCCTGCCCTGCCCCAGGAGGACGCCTGTATTTGACCCTGAGCAAGTCATGTGCCTTCTTGGGGCCTCAGTGGACCCGTCTGCAAACTCGGAGTTGGAGCAGATGCTCCTGGAGGCCCTGGTGTGTTGGCTGGGCCATAAATCTCCTCTGTTGGGTGATGTAATTCAGACCGTCACTGCCCCAAAGACTCTGTGGCCCGTGTGAATCACGGTCACCTGCCCTCCGTCTGGGGCGCATAAATCACAGCACACAGGGCTGAAAGGCCTTTCCTGCTCAGACTCAGGGCCCTCCTCCCCAGCAAGCAGGGCCAAGTTCTAGCCATTTGGCAGAGGAACCTGGCACATCTGGACGAGCATGTCTGAGTTCACAATGAAACACAGTGCCAGCCGGCACTGACCCCCCTTCATCAGTACGTCCCATCCAGGAACCATGGATTGGGTCGTTCCTGACCTCCTCCCTCCTCTCCCTGCCTCACTGACTGACCCTCCATCTAGCCTCCTCCCATGAAATACTTTCACTTGTGTACATTGGGTTCATTTATTCCATAAATATTTGCGAGGCACTTACAAGGTGTCAGGCCCAGTATGAAGAGCTAGGGAGACAGGACAAAAAGACAGACACGCCTGCCTATCTATCTGGCCAGGGAATGGCATTACAGTCTATTTAAATTATAACTTGTGGGGCACCTGGGTGGCTCCATCAGTTAAGCACCAGACTTTGGCTCAGGTCATGATCTCGTGGTTTGTGGGTTTGAGCCCTGCATCGAGCTCTGCGCTGACAGCTCAGAGCCTGGAGCCTGATTCGGATTCTGTGTCTCTGTCTCTCTCCGCCCCTTCCCTGCTCACACTCTGTCTCTCTTTCTCGCTCTCAAATGTAAATAAACATTTAAAAGTTTTAGTGAATTATAACTTATCCTAAGTGCCAAGAAGGAAGTGACAATAGAAAGAGCTGGGAGAGGCTGACAGGTGCTGATGTTGATTAGCGCAGGGTCAGGGAGAGGAGGCTGTCCTGGGAAGACCACTCTGGGAACAGACACTTGAAGGGAAGCCTGGTCCACCTGTCAGGAGCAGCACGGGACTGGCGACAGGACACACTGGGCCACCTTGTTCTAGGTACAATTTCAAATGCCATTAAGGGTTTGTGTTAGTGGCCTGGGGCCATCATAACAAAATACCACAAACTGGCTTAAACCCACTGACATTTATTCTCTCACAGGTCTGGAGGTGACACAGTCCTGAACTCTAGGAGTTGGCAGGGCTGTGCTCCCTCTGAAGGCTCCAGGCAAGAATCCTTCCATGCTTTCTCTGGGCTTCCAGCGTAGAGGATTTCTCTGGCCAGCAATCCCTGCTTTTCCTTGTCTTGTAGCCATCCCTCCAGTCCACCTGCCCTCTCCACGGAGAGGTCCGCCAGTCATTGGGTTCACGGCCCACCTTCATCCAGTAAGACCTTATTTCAATCACATATGCAATGGATCTATTTCCAAATAAGGTCCCAGGTAGACGTGAGTTTTGGGGAAACCAGTCAACCCCACCACAAGATTTGAGACAGGGGAAGGGTATGATGGGATCTAGGTTTCAAACCTCTGACTCTGGTGGCCGTCCGATGAGTGGATTAGGGTTGGAGAGAGGGAAAGTGAGAGTCTGAGGAGCGGTGGAGAGATGATGGAGGTGGGGGCTGGGCTGGGGGAGATGGAGAGAAAGAGACAAATCCTACGTCTGTTTTGGAGGTTGAGTTGACATTGTTGGCCATGGATGATGGGATGTGAGAGACAAAGGAGAGGGATCTAGAATGCCTCCCCATTCCTTGGCCACTGGACCAGACACACTTTGAAGGTACAAAACAATATTTTCTCCCCCATGGGTATTTCTTCCCTAATACCCTGTGTTGGTGAACGGCTCACAGAGCCAACAGTTCCGTTCCCAGGACAGGAATCCTAGGAGGGGAACATGAGGCCTCTTTCTTCACTTGGCAGCTTGTCCCTTCCAGGCTCCGTCTTTGGCTTACGTGAGGGTTTCCATCCCATAAGAGAGAGAGTAGACCTGTGCTCCCTGATCTTTCCTCCTGCCCTCTTCCTGTTTCCAGGGCACCCTGGGCATTGGGATGACTGCTGTCACTTCAGCTTTTGCACCATCTCTGCCACATCAGCCCACGAGACGTTTGGGCCAGAAGCAGAGGCTCATGTCTAACTTGTCAACTTTGGCAAAGAGCCGGCACTGAATGATGGGGGCGGGGGAACGAGGGAGGAGAAAGCTGGATCCTCAGAGCTTTTAGGGTCCCTGTCAGGAAGGAGTCTAAGTCAAAATATGAGCCACAGAAGGAGGCAGCAGGATGAACTAGAGTGCAGACATCACAAAGAATTGTGTCCCCACTGAGGAAGGCTTTTTCGAGGTTGCATCCCAGGGACGGACTTTGAGAAAGGAGATATTTTCTATGGTTCCTGGCCTTCTCTTTGGCAAGTAGCCTCAAGGCAGTTTTGCAACCTTGAGAGGAGCCTGTGAACATTGGATGATTGTGGCTCTGGGAAGTGGCCAAAGGGGGAAGAAGGTAGCCGGTAGGTAAATGTCACACTGACCAACACACACGTACATGTCACTCAGCAGGCTCCCTTTTGATTCTGTGCTTTAAGAACGCCAGAGGCACAAAACTCGCACCTGAACGGGGGTCAAGCCTTCAGATCCACATTCCAGATTTCCAGATTACAGGAAATACAGGGGACAGAAGAACATGTCCTACAGGACCCTGAGGATACCAAAGGCCAGGTGTGGGAAACCACGGAACAATGCACCCAATGTCTTAACATATTCATTGCGAAGAGGAAAAAAATGAGACAGAAAAAGTACAGCTCAAAAGAAACATGGGGCACCTGGGTGCTTAGTCGGTTAAGCATCCGACTTCGGCTCAGGTCATAATCCCACGTTTTGTGGGTTCGAGACCCATGTTGGGCTCTGTGGTGATAGCTCAGAGCCTGGAGCCTACTTCAGATTCTGGGTCTCCCTCTCTCTGTGCCCCCCCTGCTCTCACACTGTCTCTGTCTCTAAAAAAATAAATAAACATTAAAAAAAATTTTTAAAGAGAAACCTAGAAGACCTCATTGCTTACGACGTGTGGCTCTCACTTGGATCCTGACTTGAATAAACCAACTGTTAAAAAAAAAAAAAAGAAAGAAAAAATCTGCGGCACTTGAACATCAAACACCAACTAGAATGACTGCTGTTTTTAGGTGTGATAATGCTATTGTGATTATATTTTTTAAAGAGTCATTATCCTTTAGAGCTGCCTGCTGAAATATTTATGGAGAAAATGATCCGATGTCAGGGATTTGCTTTGAAATAATCCAGACATGGGGGGAGCAGGAAGGAAACAGATGAAACAGAATTGGCCCGAAGCTGGCTGATGCGAGCGTGGGCCTTGGCTGCACGAGTCTCTCCGCTGCCCTACGTGTTTGAAATTTTCCACGATGAACAGGAATGGTTTTTTAAAAGGAAAGAAAAAGGCCCCTGCTTAGTAGGCTCCCAGCCCCACCACTGACCAACTGGGGGCCTCTGGCCGCTCCCGGCTGCCCCCTTGCAGGACCAGGGTCCAGTAAGACCTCCATCTGTGCTACTTATTTGTCTTTTTGTTTTAGTATTTAGTCTCTGGTTCTCTTGGGACACTCTCAGTGGCGGGGTCTAATTCCCGAATCACCCTCCAGCAGAGTTCAACTGCCTTTCATTTCCTCTAAGAAGTCTTGCTTGGTACCCGACTCAGCCAAGGTGTCCTTCCTCTGAGTCACCCTGCCACCCTGCCTGGGCTTCCCACACTGTGTACCCATCATCCTTATGTGGCAGTGGCCCATCAACTTGTTCACATCCCCCATCAGACCCCGAGCTATCCTCAGCATCTAGCATGTAGTAAGCCCTTGGTAAACATTATCTGACCAACTGAATAAATGAAACCAACCACCCTTGGCTGACTCATTTTGCAGAAAGAACTCTGAAGGTCTAGAGGCAGAACTCTGCCTTCTGAGTCTTGCTCTGTCTCTGCTTTGCTGTGTGGCCCTCAGCAAGAATCTAAACCTCTCTGAGCCTCTCCTCTAATAAAGGCACACGACGATCACACTGCAACACAGAATGAATGGAAATCTGGCCGTGGCTCACCGCCTCCCAGTTTCTGGTGAACCCGCATTGGTAACACAACCCCTCTATCCAGCTCTGCATCACCACCTCCAACCCGCTGCTGGCCTTCTATTCCTTAGACTCCATCATGTTCCACCCGGACACCACACTAGTCCTCAGGCTCTGGACAATTTCCAAGGCCAAGGCTCTCTTTAGGATGGAAATCACCTACCAATGACATTTACAATCAAATATATTAACATTTCAGACAAGCCCTAGATGCAACGAGGGTTTCCTTCCTGACCAGAGAAATGGCTCCTGGAAATTGGCAATTAAGCAGTGCCCTCCCAGCTGCCAGAGTGGCAACTGCACCCGCTGGGGGGCAGGAAATGCCGCCTGCCCACGTGCCCAGCCCACACTGCGAAGGCAGGAGCTCTAAGAACATGATGGCGCGCCATGCCCGGTGGCAATGTTCAGAGACACCAGTAGTAAGAGTCACGCCAACCGAAGCCACTGCAGATATGACACCTGTGCCCACAGCCATGAGTGGACCCCATGGGGCACAAAGGCAGCCTTGGATGGTGGGTCTCCCTGGGCCCTGTGGTTAAAAGCCAGGGAAGAATAAAGAAACTGAGCCTGGGTAGCTCAGTCAGTTAAGTGTCCGACTTCAGCTCAGGTCATGATCTCTGGGTTAGTGGGTTCGAGCCCCGCATCAGGATCTGTGCTGACAGCCCAGAGCCTGGAGCCTGCTTCAGATTCTGTGTCTCCCTCTCTCTCTGCCCCTCCCTCTCTCATGCTCTGTCTCTCAAAAATAAATAAACATTTAAAAAATTTTTAAAAAATGAAGAAACCATCCTTCCGTCCAAGGTTCCCTGGTGCAGGGCAGCCTGGAGGAATCAGCTTTGGAAGCGGAAGCAGAGCCAGCCGCATGGGTTGGTCCTCAAACAGGGACAGGCCAAGGTGGCCTCTGGGATAGACCTTTTATGGATAGAGATCCTCCTTGCCGGTCTGAATCCTTCTCCGTGCTTCTAAGAGCACTCCCCACCCTCCCCTGCTCCCCCCTCCACCCCCCTCCTCTAGGTGAGCGGCCCCCTCCCCCTCCTTCCTGCTCAGCCCCTTCCCTCACTCAGCGTCCCCAGCTACTTCTGAGCCTCACCCTGCAGGACCGGTGGCGCCCCTCCAGCCACACTACCTGCTCAACCACTCCTTGCTTCCCAAGGCATTGCCGTGACCCAGCCAGCGGTGTGCAGGGGCAGACCCGCGCCGACACGTGATCTAGTGCATTTAATGAGCGCCTACTGAGTGCGGTAGCCAGCGAGGCCTAAAGGGCAGGAGGGCTGCGACAGACCGGCCCATGGCAGGTTCTCCCCCAGGAACTTCACCCTGCAGGGAGGAGGCCGGAGGCACTCCCAAACTCCTGGACAGGCAGTCCCGACTACACACACTGGGGAGCCCTTCTAATGTTCACCACAGCAGCCCAAAGCCCCGGGGGGCCTGCCCAAGGTCCCCGCTCCAGGGCTCACACGGCCAATTGGGTGAGCGCTGGTCTGCGAGAGGCCCAAGGCGGCAGCAGCCACGTCTGAGCCCCGGAGGGGAGGAGGGGGCCCAGAGGATGCGAGACAGCAGTCCAGGCACTACAGTGTTTCCAAACTGAGGTCCCTAAGACACCCCCAAATTCTCCCACCATCAGCTGTCTTTCAAGCGCCACCGCTGAGCAACTCCGGGCCGCACTGACGGGAGCTGGCGCCCTCTAGCGGTAAAAGTGCCGAAGGTCCTATTCGACCGCAGCCGTGGGGAGGACCATTCGCGTTCAAGGTCCCAGAGGGGCTCGACCAGAGCAAAACTGTGAAGCTTGGCACGCCAGCCTTCCGGGCACCAGTCCCTCCCTCCGCCCCTCCTCAGCATTTGCCCATCTTCCCGCAGGTCCCAGATGCAAAGTTACACTTCCTCGCTTCCCTCTTTGCAACTTGCTCTGTGAATCTGAGGTTTACTAAGGTGCAGAATTCACACTGTAAATAAGACCTAATAGGGCGGCCTTCCCAGGAGGAAGGCAGTTTAGAACCAGCGAAATCTTTGTTAGAAGTTCCGATATGATTCGGGCACCCAGGACGTGTTTCTGGGCGGCATGGGGGGCACCCTCGGTCCCTTTCTGCAGGACCGACTGTACTGCAAGACTCCTGAAGCCCCCCACTTTGCGGAGGTGAAGCATGCAGGTGGGCCACAGCCGAGACTCGGAGGGTCTGGAGTGCACTGCGAAAGCTATAGCAGTGCTGGCCAAGTGGGCTCAGAGTCCCCTGGGTACAGAGCAAAGGGGACAAGAGCCAGCCCCGCCTGGCCCCACACTGTCCACAGCCATCACAAGCACTCCTCAGATGGGGACCCTGCTTCAGCCCTGTTGGCACTGTATCCCCCAATAGTATCAAATATTCACGCTCCTTTCGCCAAATGGAGGCCACCCCAGGAGATGCTTTGGGGGACACAACACTTAACCAAGCACAGCTCCTGCCTTCTGGAAGTTTTGAGTCTATGAATAAAATATCACATCACTGTTCCAGACCACACTGCCTTCCTGCACTCACCCCAGGGCTGGTTTGCTTAAGTCACAGTCATGCTTTGCCTCTCAGACTGTAAACCGCCTCGGAGCCCCTCCCTCCCGGAACTCTGAGAGGCAATGACTCCTCCGCCCCAGCCCAAGCCATTGGAGTTGCCATTCAACCTGACTCGAGACCCCATCCCTTTGGGCCTGGGAAGAGCTGCCAGTCGATCTCTAGAGCATGCCCAGTCAACCCACTGCCCACCTCCTCCCCACCTTGTCCCACTGCCCTCATCCATGCACTGTGGCTTCATTTCTTCCCCTTCCCCCCAGACCTCTCTACATCAAGCATCAACAGCACACTTTAAAAGTGTTAAACCTTGGGGGGCGCCTGGGTGGCTCAGTTGGTTAAGCATCTGACTTCAGCGCAGGTCATGATCTCGTGGTTCGTGAGTTCGAGCCCCACGTCAGGCTCCCTGCTGTCCGCACAGAACCTGCTTCAGATCCTCTGCGCCCGCTGCCCCCACACCTCCCTGGCTTGCTCTTGCGCTCACTCTCTCCTTCTCTCCCTCAAATAAACATTTAAAAAAAGAAGTAGATGAAAAGTCCTAAACCCTGTTTATGTCCCAATTCAGTGGCTTCCTACCTTGTGGTCTGGTGCTGCATTCCAGCCTTCTTCCAGCTCCTCTACAGCCCAGTGTCTGCCCTCCTGGGGCCCTTCTTGTGCGGTCCCCACGGCAGGTACCACCCACTCCTGAGCCCTTGCAAAGCTGGCTCTTTGTCAGCCTCAAGTCTCTCAGCTTAACTGTCAACCTGCTCAGAGGAGACTCCCCGAG
This sequence comes from Helogale parvula, assembly GCA_004023845.1. Lineage (NCBI taxonomy): Eukaryota > Metazoa > Chordata > Mammalia > Carnivora > Herpestidae > Helogale > Helogale parvula. The sequence goes on along the minus strand of PJEM01010868.1, from coordinate 50,966 downwards.
TCCACACCCCACAATTACACTCTCTCACAGCACCATTAGCTTGGCTCACTGCACTCATCCTGGTCTTCACTCCCGTTTACTCCTTCCTGGCCTATCTCAGTGACTGGGAGGTAAGCTCCGTGAGGGCCGGGATGTCAGGACTGCTCACGTTGCATCCCCGGCACCTTGCTGCATATAGTAGGTGCCCAATGAATACCAGAAGGAAAGGATGAAAGTGTCCAGGGCCATGGGAGAGATGCCATGAGGCTTCAGAAGAAGGAACAATCAGGAGACAAAAGGGAGACAAGAGACCCAGGGCTGCGGGAACCACACCCAGTTCTGCTCCTTATATCCCACCCCTCCCATTTCTGTCTCTTCCCTTCCCTCTTCTCCACTTGGAGGATCCATCCTGAGCTCTCATCTGTGGCAGTCATTGCTAAAGTGCGTAAGGAGCTTCTCAAAGCCCTCCTGGAAGCACATGCTAGAGTCCTGCGGTCTGGGCGGTGGCCCTACTTTTTTTCCAACTCTGGGTCTAGGAGCCCTAAGTGAAGTTCTAGCACCACCTAGTGGGCATAGGTTGAATGCGCAGCGTGGCCACATCCTGCATCCTGTTACAGGTGGAACCAGATTTCAGGCAAACTGACCTCTGAGACTTCATGAATTCAGGAAAGCTAAGGAGGCTAGGAAAGCACTATTCCTAAACATGGGTGTCCCTGCATATGTGGGAAGGGACAGACCCTTTACAGAGCTAACATTTATAATGCATTGTCTATATGCCAGACTTGATGCTAAGTGCTTCCTAAACATTTGTTATTTCATTATATCCCAGAGGCAGTTAATCAAGAAATAACTACAAGATCTCTGGGCTGGTGAGTAGGGAGCTAGGATTTGAACCCAGGGAGCCTGGGCACAGACCGAATCACAAAGAAGCAGTGATGTCACAAAGATAGTTAACCCAGAAGCCCCCAGACTCCCACTGGGGACTCCATCTGCTCAAGACCATGTCAGCAGTTCACGGCTCTGTACCCAGAGAAAGCCGTGAAAATGGAGTCACCCCTGACTTCCTGGCCATGGCCCTTTTATCCTCATCTAGAGGCCCCAGACTTGGATGGACCCATCTGTCTGTCACTCAACACCAGCCCTCATGTCCCCCCCACCAGCTGCACCCTCTCTGTCCCTGAGTGGGCAGGTCTAACTCTGAAGCAGACATGTGGGTCCTGGGAGGTGGACCTCAGATCGCAGGGATGACCCTAAGACCCTGCCTCCAGGTGCATCACCCTTCTCTCCCTCCTGCTACCCGCATCCCTACCCCCCCACAGTGTGGTGACAGACTTACCACACCCAGAGCCTGATATTCAAACACTCAGGAAGAAGCTCATGGTCAAGGAGACCCCGGCATTTGGCGGAAAGAGCAGAGGTTTGAGGACCAGGCGGCCACGCTTCCCGTAAGAAACTTGAGGCGTTTCCCAAAACGTTCACGCCTCACTTCTTCATCTGTAAAATGGGGAGTGGCTGCTTTGTGCCAGTAAATCTGTTAGCTCAGCGGCTGGCAATTAGTTCGTGCTCAATCCGTACCACTTTTTCTCCCCTGAAAATAACAAGTTTCCCATCTGCACATTCAGATGGCTTTTGTTTTGTCATTTTAAGCACATACATGCATTTAGCGACACTGCTCCCTGTTTGAGGGGGAAAATGCAGCACTGCAAGCCCAGTGATTCAGTGACCCCTGACCCCTGACCTGGGCACGGGACCATCGAGTGGGGGGTGGGGCGCGGGGAGCTGCACAAACTAAAAGGCACAGGCCTCATCTAAATGACCTCTCCTCATTATCAGCCCCTGTTCCTGGTAGAATGCAGACCCAGTGCTGCCGGGTCTTCTAGTCATCCTAAGAAAAGCTAGAATTTTACTCGAATTTTAGAATTTAGAAATCTTTCAATATCTTAAATATTGACTCCATTGTTTGGCATTTCAAAGTTACCAAATTAGGCAGGTCTGTGGGCTAAATTAAGCCTACAGAACACAGGTGTGCACGGGTCCCACACATGCGCACTCCCTAGGTCAGTGAAATTTGGGGCACCTGGGTGGCTCAGTCAGTTGAGCATCCAACTTCCGCTCAGGGCATGATCTTAGCAGTTCGCGAGTTCGAGCCTCACATCGGGCTCTCTGCTGTCAGTGCAGAGCCCTCTTTGGATCCTCTGTTCTCCCCTCTCTGCCCCTGACCCATTTGCACTCTCTCTCTCTCAAAAATAAATAAACATTAAACAATTAAAAAATAGTTTGATAAAAAGTAATTATCAAGTGAGATTTTTGCAAGGATTCCTGTTCCTGCCATGCGGGTCTCACCCTTCCTTCCAGGCCCAGCTGAAGATGGCCTGCCTGTACCCCACTCCATCACTGCCTGACCCCCACCACAGCTGCTGTATTTGTCTCCAGGTAACTTTTGTTGAGAAAAGTCCTTGGTCCCCTAGGAGACAAACACCACACTTTACACTTTGTATCCTGTCTCCTGCCTGCTAAAACCCTGTCAGTGTTGGCTACTGATAGCAAAAATACTCCCTGAGCATTTACCACCCTGAATTCTAACCTCTCCAAACACCGTGTTGATCGTTCTCACCGGCAACCAGCAAAAGAGGCGGGGCGGTGTTCGGAGATCATTCCTCATCCCCATCGTTGAACACGGATCTCAGACTGGGAGTTAGAGAGGTCAGGTCCTCTGTCCCTCTAACTGTTCTGCTAGCTGGTATGTCGGTGCATTGGTAGGTCCAGTGCCACAGTCTTTGGAAACATTCCGAACATCGCTTTGTAGCTCAGCATCTAGCCAACGAACAGTCACAACGGCTGTCTTACTTTGGGTTCCCTAAAAGCCTCCCGTGAGACAAGAATTTGCCTCCAAGCCACTTATGAGTGAGCTGACGCCAGGCAGCAGGGACAATCAAAGGGACACAGGGAAGAGGGAAAGCCAAGAAAAAAGTATAATGAGTGGGCGACGGCCATGGCCAGTTGGAGCTTAATCCTGTAAGGACGCAGGTCTGAATCAAACTGACTTCATGACAGGCTTCAAGTTTCCCTCTGACCTTGGAGGCCTAAGTGTTGGTTTCTCAGAATCATTAGACAATAGAAGGACACACATTGCCCAGGGCAGGAGGGACCGCCCTTGTAACACCCAATCAGAAGCGGCCAGCTAACACCCTTAACATTCCTAAGGGCAGGCCTAGAGATACAAGCTATAGATAATCACTTATTGCTTAAGGCTAGTTACACCTTACTGAGGGTCCTGGATCCTGGGTCCACTCTGTAATTGGTTAGCACTCTAAATGTTGTGATTGGGTCCCACCAAAAGTAACAAACACTCTGGACAATGTGTATGGTTAAAGTTACTGCCAATGATGTTATGCGATAATGATTGGACCCCTGTACCTGTGTCACAATGTCCTGTAACTCCCCCTTCCCAAACCCATAAAGGCCCTTCCCCGCCTTTGTTCAGGGCTCTCAGCACAGATCCACTGTGCTGGTAAAGTCTGTGAGCCCGAGTTTCGGCCCGGCCAGCCTAAGCCCGTAATAAAGCCCTTTGCTTTTGCATGCGTGACTCAGTCTCCCTGGCGGTCTCTGGTTTTTGGGGATGATATTGAAATCTTGGGCATAACAATCCCATTGGGGAATCCTCTGAACTGTGCCGATGAGGGGCAAAAAAAGCCAACTCTTTGTCCCCTGGGTCCCACCCCTTCTTGGTGGACGGTCATTCATGGGATGTTAGCACCCCAGCACTTCTGACTTGCTCAGTGGGCCCCCATGCTTTCCAGTCAGAGAAAGCCCTCAGCAGGGAGGTGCAGGCAGACTAAAGGTGCAGGGACGTCCTTGGGTGACCCCCAGGTGGCCAAGAGGGTATAGGCAGAGTCCTAGAGAATCTACTGAAAGAACTCTTGCCCCCAGAAAACACATTTCATGACCCTGAGAGAATAAATTATACCTTCAAATTATCGCCCACTGGCTCATTTCAGTTTCCCTTAATAGGCCCGGGTCATTTCTCATTGCTGTAATTTACAAATGGGAGAAATCAAGCATTTGCCCAGATGGACATACACAGTTACTGACTCTAATTTGCAGACTTCATGAACTTACTTTCACTAAAGACCTTGGCAGGAGGTTACTTTACATGGCAAAGCACTTCACCCTTCCAGACTATTTTATGATATTTAAAGTTGACTTTCTCACATCTTTTCAGCGATTTGTCTGGTTCTCGGTGTCGTCTTTGTGCGCTTGTGGGTCGTCTCTGCTAGAGAAACCTCCATATTCAGTGTCTGCTGCATTCTGGCCCCTTCCAGCGTCATGAGACCCTGATGCACTTTCTGACCAGTATTCTTTCAATCTCTACCTTTCACTTTTATGTAAAACTATTTTCTGGGCACTGACAGGACCGTATTGTTAAAAAAAAAAAACAACTGAATTTAAGCAGCGACCACGGACACACCATTTATGCTGATGCCCCCACTACACTGGAGAGCACAATGAATTTTCATCGAGGATGACCTCAAACGGAAGTTTGTTGCCAATAAAAATTAAGTTTCGTCCCGATCAAAGACAATGGCTGTGTTCCACTGCCCATCTGAGACATTCTTTCCAAATTAATTTGCCTGCTCTGTGCTTCTGGTGAGAGGGCACTGCAGTGGGGAAAAGTTAATGAGGCTGGAAGGCCCCTACAAGACAGATTCTGTAACAATTTCCCAATCCAGAGATAGCAACAAACTTTCTATAAAAAACTGACTTGCGGTTTTGAGCCTTACACCATTAAGTAGCTATGACCCTGTTAAATATTATTACTGTCCCAGGAGTGCAGATTTAGAAGTGTTTTACTCAGAGCTTTGTAGGGGAGGGGGGATCTCCTGACCCCAGACGGAGGGGCCAGGACTGCAGACTGCAGTGGGGGAGGACAGGGTGGAAATGCCACCTCTTCCCTCCACGTGAGACACAGTGACTTTTCCGACCCAGCGAACGCAGTGGAAGACTTCAGAGTGAGCCCAACCAAAGCCTGCCTGGTGCTCAAAACATCTCCCAAATAAACGCCATCTGCGGATTCTGTTTCCGTGTTATTTGTTCTCTCTTCCAGAGGTGGACCCGCCAGGGAGGCTGAGTGTGTCCACTGAGCGTTCGTAAAACACAAAGCTGAAGATTAAGTCTGAAAATGAGCCCCACAGCCTACGAGCAACATGACCTTGACTCATTGCTTACATTCAGCTTCCCCTTATGGTCTTTCGGACCACTAACACGTGATCCCCATGATTCTTGACACATAGGATAATACAAAGGCCATCATATGATCAGCCCACAAACTGGCCCTGTACACAAAGGGCAAGGAGACACCGAAGAAAGAGGCAGATCACTCGACTGGTAGGTGGTGGACTTACATAAGCAAGGGAACTTACTTACGAGGCTTATCCTGGGCTGCTGCAAGACAGGTAGATCTCTGCACCTGTTATGCCCAGATTGCAATAGCATCCCCAAAAACCAGAGACCACCAGGGAGACCGAGTCACGCATGCGAAAGCAAAGGGCACTTATTACGGGCTTAAGCTCGCTGGGCTTAAGCTTGGTCTCACAGACTTCACCAACACAGTGGATCCGTGCTGAGAGCCCTGAATAAGGGCTGAGCAGAGTTTTTATGAGTTTTGGGAAGGGGGAGTTACAGGAAGTTGAGACATAGGACAGTAATCCCATCGTTATCAGGTAACAGCATTGGCAGCAAATTTAACCATTCGCATTGTTTAGAGCGTTCATTACTTTTGGCGGGACCCAATCACAGTATTTAGAGTATTTTTGAAATTAACCAATTACAGAGTGGACCCAAGGACCCCCACGTAGGGTGTAACTAGCCTTAAGCAATAAGTGATTATCTATAGCTTCTATCTCTAGGCCTGCCCTTAGGAATGTTAAGGGTGTTAGCTGGCCGTTTCTGATTGGGTGTTACTAGGGTGGTCCCTGGTTGAGCAATCTGTGCCCTTTTATTGTCTAATGATTCTGAGAAACCAACACCTAGACCTCCAAGGTCAGAGGGGAAACCTGAAGCATGTCATGGGAGTCAGTTTGGTTCAGACCTGTGTCCTTTTACACCCACCTGCCGGGATCTTCACAGTTCACACACAGACCCTAACTGGGATCAGTCAGAGAAACCTTCTAGAGGGTCTAAACAACACCTTCCTCTCCCAACGCTGCTTCCTTGAAATGGCCGTTAGCGCAGGAATAATGGGTGAAATGTACAGTCGAGGGACAGGGGAGAGGGTGAGGACTTCCCCTGGTCCAGCTTGCAGGCCAAATGGAGGGCACATTCTCTTGATAACTTCCTCCAACACATATGGTGATCATTGCCAATTTTGGTTCTGCTCCGTAACAAATACTCAATAAATCGTAGCCAGTTCTGGGCATCTCAACCTCAAAAGCTCTCCTCCTGCTCAACTCTGATGCAAACAGCACCGTGAGTGGAAAAGAGCTTCTGCAAAATCCCCTGAGCAAGTCCCATCGCCTCAGGGGACATGGCTGCCCTCTCTGTTGTTTGAGGACAACCTCACCATTGATTCTCCAAAAAGTAATTCATTGGAATGAATGTGGAAGTGCTTTGTAAATTTTGAGGGGCTGCAGTTGGGTGGTATTTGCTTCTCAATACTTCCAATTGAGGACAGAAAGTTTGGCTCTGACAGGGAAATGAGGAGTCACCTAGCATTCAGCCACCAAGTTTTCCAGAAGAGAAAACTGCCCAGGCTCCTGCGGTAAGTCAATGATAGACTCTAGAACAGAAGCGTCATCATTTGACCACCGGCCAAACAGAGGGCGAACAAGTCAGTAAAATGATCAGACTGCCCCGTAACGATGTAGAGACCATTCATCCATTTAGTGTGGACCTTGGAAAATGACATGAAGATGTGAAACTAGAAGAGAGCTGACTGGCTCTAGCCAAACAATGTCTTAGGCATTTCTTCAAAAATAATATTTTATTAAAAGTAATCATTTTTATTACAAACAATAAAGCTGATTTGAAGGGCACACAGAACAAAACTTTTCATAAATCGAGTACTGAGAAACAGCCAGATGACAAGTCACACGAGGCAGGAAGTATGCCTGTCCTCATCTACAGAGAAGGCGAAGCAATGACCAGGCTCAGGACTACCGTTTCTTCGACATGCGTCGAGGGTCCAAGCTCTGTTATCCCATAGCCCAATGCGGTCAAGTTTACTTTGTGGCTTTCATGCCTTCCTGAGAAGCAGCCCTTTTGGAAGGGGTATTTATTACCCATCTCTGTACCTTTGTTTCTACTTCCTGATTAAAAGGTGCGGAAGTGTGAAACTTCCATTGTTACAAAGGCAGTGTCTAGAACTTCTCAAAACTCTTAAAAGAGCTTCTCAAAGCACTGAGGTTTGTTAAAACAGATTGCTGGGCGGCCGAAAGTATTTGCTTTTCCAACAAGTTCCCAAGCGGTGCTGATGTTACTTGCCTGCCGATCACCCCAGAGAACCACTGATCAGTAGAGAGCCACCATATTCAATCCCTCCTTGAAATCCTTATCACGGGCCCCATGTAGCTCTGTTTTTCCTTACTAGGTGAAGGGAGACAGGTGACTCTCTTCTCCACCGTGCACGCTGAGAATCACACAAATAGAAGCGGGGTATTCTGCTCACCATTTTAACAGTGGTATTTAACAGAGAAGTAACAAAGCATGCAGATTTGGCCTCAAACCTTCCAAAGGTACCAGAGGAGATGCACTTTGTGGGATTCTGAAAAACCGAAAAATTACTTGGAGAACATCTGGGCTGTTTCTCTGCTGTTCCCCCATAAGTGCTCAGATTCATTCAAGAAGCGGCAGTTACATGTTTATAAACATTTCGTTACAAGCAAATTTGATGATGGTTAAAGTTCTCAGGTAGTAAGCACCTGAGTATACTTTAAAAAAATGTAGCGGAGTCCAAACTGCAGCGGCCAGAGTCATGGCAGGACAGACATTTAGAAAGTTTCTTCACTTCAGGGCGCGCCTGGGAGCTTAGTTGGTTGAGCTTTGACTCTTGATTTCAGCTCAGGTCATGATCCCAAGGTCATGGGATTGAGCCCTGCATAGAGCTCTGCACTGAGCATGAAGCTTGCTTAAGGTCTCTCTCCTTCTCCCTCTGCCCCTTTTCTCATCTCATGCTCTCTTTAAAATAAAGTGTAGGGGCGCCTGGGTGGCTCAGTCGGTTGGGTGTCTGACTTCGACTCAGGTCACCATCTCACAGTGCGTGGGTTCAAGCCCCGCGTCAGGCTCTGTGCTGACAGCTCAGAGCCTGGAGCCTGCTTCGGATTCTGTGTCCCCCTCTCTCTCTGCCCCTCCCCTGCTCACTCTCTGCCTCTCTCTCAAAATAAAATAAAGACATTTAAAAAATAAAATAAAGTGTAAAGAAGTTTAAGGAAAGGTCTTCTTCCTCTCTTTGAGTTTTAGTTGAAAAGAATGCAGTCAAAACTGTAATAAACAGCGGCATCATGTTTCCGAAAAAATGTCAAGGAAAAATATCACAAACAGTGGTGGGAGCCAGACCACTGGAGAGGATCAGACTCTAAAGCAAAGGGCAGAGAGATTCAGTCACCGAGTGTGAACGTTGGAGATCACTGTTCTCCTGGAGTATGGAGCACCAAAGTAGTTCTAGATGACACAGATTACTTCTTAAAGACGGTGACAATATCAGAGTATGCAGACCGAAATAAATCATTATTGACATGGCATCAAGCGAAGCTGACCATTCCAGTGAAATCTTTCATCATGTAAATAATGTCCATGTCTTGTACACTAAACTAATGTCCCAAAAAAGTAGCTTCTTTCTCCGGTCTAGCGGGAGAATCCTCGGTCACTGCCCACGTGGTCTATTATCTGCACCTCGTCTCTTCTGAGAGTCAAAAGGGCATTACTAATAGCTACGCAGGCATGGCGGCAGGCAAACGGGGGTCTAGGTCTGGGATCAGCCCACCAATAACGAGCCCCAAAGGAGGCAAAGGGAACGGTTATCTCCGTCTGTTCTTGTCGTTTGCTAGCACCTCACTGAGCTCTCTACCCTTGGCTGTGTAACTCGAGGGCTTTCGGCAGGTGTTTGAGAGGGAATGTGGACTCTTTTCCTTCTAATTTTCAACTGACCTGCACCGCAAAGGTGGCAAAACGTTTTCCCAGAAGGCTGGAATTTAAGCCCGGGCATTCATTCTAATCACTTCCTCTCAGAAGCAGCTTTTGCACTAGCTCCAGAGGCACTGCTGGTGGCAACCCAGACCTGTCTGGACGGGTACTTTCCTTGATGTGGGCATGGAAATGAGCCTGACATCAAAGGCTGACTCAGATGCCCATTGCCTGCCTGGTTAAACATTACCCAGTGGTCATCATCAAAGCCTTGCTTTCAGACTTCATCCCTGCCTAACTCCGATGAGCAAGGTCAACCTTCTCCCAACAATGGATTGCCCTCGGGCCTTGGAAGGGGCATCTGGAACTGGTGCTTTCAGAACTGCTTTCTCCCAGGCCAGGAGGTGTGACCTGGCAGCTGACAAGAACTAAGTGGTCCCTCGAGGCAGCGTACGTCATCCACATAGTTTGTTGCACCAACATGTAAAACTCGGGTTTTTTGTTTTGTTTTTTTAACTCAGAAGCTCCGGCAACAATACCAGGACCCTCTGATAAAGGGTGGGGGGCAAGGAAGAGGTGAAGCATGGAAACCTGAAGAGATAGAAGACCAGAGGGCCATGGAAACTGGAAGAAGAGAGCATCCCAGTGAGAAGCCAGGATGTGGCGCGGATGTCACAGATGCTGCGGACAAGTAGGAAAATGCCTTCGTATCTGTCAAGGAGGGGCATTCAAATTTTACTAGATATGTGTGAGGACAGACAGCAAGTGTTAAAAGGGGAGTAAAGAGGACTAAAATGAGCGGGCACGGAACCGAACATTAAGAGATGAGCCTTCAAAATCAGTTAACATCCCCCTAGAGTAAGTGGTTGTGAAAAATGGGATTTTGCATCAGGGGAAGGTGACATTGGGCGGCAGCAAGGAAGCTGCCAGTGCAAAGCACAAATGCACCAGAGGTCAAGGATAGAGTCCTGGCAAGGACCTTCCGGAGCAAATCAGAGGGGGCAAAGTACCAAGTTCAGATAGAGGGTCAGGTAGCAAGCAGGGTTCATGGTCTGAGGGTCGGGTTCACAGCCATGTCATGTACCCAAACGGTGTGGACGGGGTGGCCGGGCACGTGTCGGCCCCCCTTTCTGGAGGGCTCTCCCTTGAGAAGGCTGCGTGTGAACGCTTTTGAAGGGTTCACAGAAAACAGTGCTCTAAGAAAATACTTGCCTTACTTGTCAAAAAAGTAATTTTTGGGCAACTACTATGAAGTAATGGAAGGAACCTAACACTTCAGTACATAAAGATAGAACAGGAACACCAGGAATCTGCACAGAAACTCAAAGTAAATCTCTATGATACGAATATTTACTAAGAAGAGAAAATGCTTGATCAAATTTGAAGAGCTCTGGGTCAGTGATAAAACCACCCACTGGGGGTCCATAAATTCATGCAAGGTTATTTCCTATAAGCATTTTAATAAAGTCCTATGTATGGGGCACCTGGGTGGCTCAGTCAGTTAAGCGTCCAACTTTGACTCAGGTCGTGATCTCACGATTCATGGGTTCGAGCCCCGCGTAGGGCTCTGTGCAGACTGCTCGGAGCCTGGAGCCTGCTTCTGATTCTGTCTCCCTCTCTCCCTCTGCCCCTCCCCTGATTACACTGTCTCTCTCAGTCTCTCAAAAATAAATAAATGTTTGAAAAAAAATTTTTAATAAAGTCCTATGTAAAGTCAAACAAGAACAACTGTTTATATGATAAATTACGTAGAGAACTTTTAACAACAAATTTGAGATATCAAGAATATATTCATCTTTTGGTTTATTAAAACAAAACTACCCTTCTGTGCTTCTGACAATACATTTAACAGGCATAAAAATCAATCGACATTTCCAAATAGGTTTCGTTCACAAAATCACACAGTATTATTTCACAGTACTTTATGGTAATCCTTTTATACCACAATTCTACATTTCTTTGTAGAACAGGAAAATAACACCTTCCATCAAGGCATTTCGGAGCTTTAGATGTTTAGAAATAAAGTCAAAATTCTTTCAAATGCGATCATTGTTTGTATTAAACTAGAATGCCAGATGCCAAGTCTCAAGTTCCTAAAAAGAGTCTTTTAAAAAACAGATTTACATCCAAATTAGGTCTTATAAACTTCAGTGATAGGTCTTATCATTTCTAAATACTAGAACTATCTGTGGATAAAAATCTGCATTCAATTGTGCAATATTTTCCTCTAGATCTGAGTTAAAATCTTCATTATTTACCCCAGTTAATCCTTGTGTTAATTTTGCTACTTTGAGGGGAAAACCCAGAATCGTTGACAGCTGATCTTTCCATCAAAGGAAAGGTATCTGACTACCTATATTAGTTTTCTGTGCTTATTGTCTCCAGGGGAGAAAATGTACACCCATTAACTAGAACATCAGATTGTACAAAATACATGCAAATTCTGCCTCCCTGCTGTTACTGTTTAACATAGTGCTTCCCAAAACGTTTTCCATGGCTTCGTGGAGGTTCACAGGGCTGCAAAGGGGAAAAGATCCTGGGGCCACAACAGTCTGGAAGGAAATGCTGGGTAAACAGGCTTGGGACCAGCACACCCTGAGCCCTTGCTGCACTGGAGAGCACTGTGAGTTTCTAAAAAGAGAGGATTCATGTACTTTTTTTTTTACCAGTAACACTTCTACAAAACAGCGACGAGCATCCCACAGAGCACTCAGATTACGTGGACAACCAGGGGGCGTGCTTTCCCCCTTCGGATGCCCCCAAGTTCCACAATCTGAGTTCACATTCATTGCAATCCACTCACCTCTCTGACTTCGAGAGACTTAACAAATCCAAGAAGAAAGAACTGGAATACTTTCTCTGTTACTAGCGCCACACGGTTCACACTAGTACCGTCCCTTTTGTTTTTCTTAAAAGTGAAGGGAGCAGAGACTCTCCCTTTCTGAAATCACTGAGGACAGTCTTCATTTGAAAGCGTGCAGTTTCGTATTGCTTATTATTGGATTTTGTTTTTTAATTTGACTCACAGTCTTCCCCTGGACGGCATGCATTTCAGTTTTATAGAAATGCAGTAGAGTAAACTGTAGTAAATTATTTACAAGCACCTAGTTTGTTTAATCTTACATGGAAGCCATTCGCTTTTGGAAAACAGTGAGAATAAATCTTTAAGCAGAACAGTGCTATCTGGAAGCCTTACTGTGATGATGGATGCTTTCTCGGTGATGAGGCACTGAAGAATGAGTTGTGCTAAAATTAACTCAGGGTCAGCCTGTCTCGATGAGCAGAACTTTGGTTGAGATTTTTCTTCCTTAAAAAAGGTTTTCAAAGCACCAGTGAATGACAAAAAGCATGCATATTCATTCTCACAGTGAATTAAACGTTGCAAGAGAGCTAGCAAATCATACCTTGCATTCCCCAAAGCATCTGATTAGATTTCTAGAAGACAAACCAACTGAAAAGGGGAATGAAGCCAGAGAAGCCATTGCTGCTGCTCGGCGGGCACGGCGGGCGCTCGTAGCAGAGGTCACAGGCAGTGCAGCCCACTCCACTCCCGGTCAGTCCCAACCTTGACCTTCCAGGTAACTAGGAGAAGTCTGAGCAATCCTTGATCTCTGATTTAGAGGGGGAATGAGAGAGGCTAGTGCAGTGACTGCCTGTCTACAAAAGGGACACTCACGGGGGTAAACCAGCCTCCCCGGGTGGTCCCCATGTGCACAGCTCCGGCCCAGAGAAGGCAGGCTCCCCTCTCCCGGTTAGTGAAGCGGAGCGCTACGAGGGGAAGGCCGCGCTCCACACCAGCGCCGCTGCGACACTGACAACGGCTTAAGGGGACGGGAGTTCCTACAAAGAACAAATACATTTTAAACATGGAATCTGAGAAGACTGGGAGAAGACCACGACAGCACAGCATTATTGCCAGGAGTTTCAAACGAGATACTTCACACACTGTAGATACCAACCAGTGCCCTTCCCTCTCCGGACACGCACGGGATATTCAGGAGATGCTATTAGTGTTTAAAGTCCAAACTTATAAAAGTACAAAGTTCATTCTCAGTACCTTGAAATTCAAAGACTATATGCAGTATTCCATCAGGAAAAATTCCTAATTCCGTAATACCATGAACAGAAGGAACACTAGGCTGTTAGAAAATGTTTTAATATCACATGATCTTTATGAAATCACCGTAATTACCGCAACGAACAATCACGCTCCTGCTCATAAAAAGGCACCTGCCCATTAGGAACAGTCCATTTTTCATAGTAATTTGCCACTGTGTGGCCTCGGGGTTTCGGCATATAACCCATATATGTTTTTAGAAATCCACGGTGTTTCCTCATAGCTAAAAATCCATAAATGCCTTCAATCACTTGCCCGGCAGTGGGGCCACCACGTGTACCACACACGCTGGACACCACACACCCTGAGTGGGCGCCAGTCCCCTGGACTGGGGCAGTGCACAAACCTGTGCGCAGGACCTGAGCGCCCTGGAGCAGCAGCCTAGAGCCCCGGCACTTACCGCTATCAGTCTGCCAGGCCAAGCTAATCAGGTTGGGCCAGGTGCTATTTGAAGGATCTGGAAGAGAGAGCTGCACCTGTGAGAGGCGGGGCCGCCTGAGGGGTGGGGAACTGTAGACACAGACACAAAACAGGAGTTGTTCCTAAATACTTGCTGGTCATTTAAAACTCAATGGCACTTTTTATATGGGCAAAAGTTTTCAGTCAATGTTTACCTTGAATTTTGCCAGCCAGATTTACTCCGTGATGTTAACTGTTGGATCCCATTAGCTCTATCTCTGACCTAACCCCATGTTATGTTTTCATGTTCCTAAAACGCTTTCTAAATATGCCTGCAGAGGACAGCACAGTGATAGCTGGGTGTGACACACATCAGCCCGTTCATTTGTAAAGCACTTTGGGATGAAAGGTGTCCCCTTTAAAACGTAGCTACTACTGACAAAGATAAAACTGGGAGGAAAAAAAACACACAGTGAATGGATGGCTGGATCATGTTTAAGGATGCATTAACTGTTAATCAGAAACTATATGGACGAATTGTCTGACAGTATTAAGTACGCTGTACAAATTCGGTTCTAGAATGAATCTACATTTGTGCCCATCACAGTAATTAGTGCTTAACAGTTCTACTTAAAGGTAAATCTTTAATAAACTCCAAAATGATTTTTTGAGATTTCACTTCGTCATCTACTGACGACTTGCAAGCGGAGGCCGTGGCCCCCAGGGTCATCTGCGCGGGGGCGGCCGTGTCCTCTCAGGGAGCGGCGGGCACAGGCCCACGGAGGGGAAGGCACTTGTCTTCCTGCGGGTCGCGGCAGCGCGGGTCAGGCCGGGCCACACGCTGGCACCTTCAACTCTTGAGCCAGAGGCTGGAGCCCTCGAGGGATGCGTCCCGTGCCCTTCACTTCGCCACAGGCGCCAGGAGGCACCTACAGCACCACAAAACTCAGAATATATTCTAGGAGTTTCTGCCGGTTGCACTGAGGTAGAAACGTGCTGCTGAGTTCTAGAACAGACACTTTCTTTTGTTTGGTCTCTTTGAAAACCTGGAGAGAAAGTTTAAATTAAAGACAAACCAAACAGAGGAGACATTTCTGGCACCAACCCTGACCTACGTCCTAGACCCTAAAACGCAGGAAGGCACATAAAACCATATCCTGGCTTTCAGTGAACGTACACGTGGGCGTTTAGGAGTGCGGGGTGGGGAGGTCATGGACGTGGGTGCAGTGTTCACGGTAGAGTCCAATCAGTATACTTTTAACGTTTGTGTTAGAATAAAGTCACAAGTAAGTCCCTCACAAAGGCTACTAGTTCCTCCATGGAACTCACGTCCCACAGGAAGGCAAAGTACACTGGACAAGACTTCCCGCAACACCAGTAAAAACAGAATAACTGAAAATCTACGGCGTAATTAACATCCCTACCAAAACTGTGCCAGCAGCTTGAAACAGGAAAGTTCTGGAACATTCAAATAAATCTGTACTGATGGGCCTCACCTTCAACGTACCCCGTCCTCTCCCAATCCCCAGACACACTGTCAAATTTAGAGCAGAAACTGCTTTTCTCTGGGCCTACCTCAAACAAAGATGGCGCAGACAGACTAGACGCGGGCGGAAAAAGAAAGAAGTTAAGACCCGACTTCGTGTTTTAAGTGGTGGGCACTCACCCCGATATCCTTGAACATTTTCACAGCATTCTTCACAAGGCAGTAAGTGGCACTCTCAGCTGTAGAGAGAGGATAAGACCTTGTCAAAAGTTCAGCACACCCCAAAACGCCAACATCCACAGTGAGAAAGTGTGGGCGGCATTGGGGGCTGGAGCCCGTCGGCAGACAGGGGGCAAGCTCCACTTTGGCTGCCGGCCGCCTGTGAGGTCTCAAAGGATCTGCTGTTTCTTTAAACCTGCTCTGTCATCTTTTAAGGAAAACCCAGCAAAAACAAAGAAGAGAAAGAAAGAGGAAGAGAGGAAATGAGAGAGAAAAGGAAGAGAGAAACACCAACAACAACCATCCTGAAGGGTTTCTGAGAGAAGCAACAGACCTGTCTGCACACTGTCACCCTGCACAGTGACGCACAGACGATGCTTACAGCAGTGAGGCCAGAAGGCGCACAAATCTAGAGACCAGAAGAGAATTCCAGACCTGGGTTTGCCCATTAACCAGCTGCGTGATCTGGGATAATTCCTTCATCTATAAAGCAGGTGACTCTATCTCGAGATATTCATCTATGCGGATATGGGGAGAGAGAGAGAGAGAGAGAGAGAGAGGGAGGGAGGGAGGGAGGGAGGGAGAGAGGAAGAGAGATGTCTAGAGAGAAATTATCTCTAGTTCCCTTCTGGCTCTCATAAGTATCGATTCCAAGCAGCTGCCGTCCTAGGCCGTTAACCATAGAAAGCGCTGCTCCCGCCGGATCACACCTCTCCCACCGGGTGAGGGGCGCCGGAGACACGCGGCTGCTGGCGGGCCCACGGGCACGACCACCCGGGTCTCGGCTGCAGCGCCTCCGGGGCTGTGACAGAGGGCTGGGGGCAGCGAGCGCACAGGCGGGCGTGTGTTCGCCCAGGCATCGAACGCGCTCACAGCGGCCCGTCGCGGCAGCTCCGGAGCGCAGCCGAGCCAACCGACCGCGGCGAGGGGAACGATCACAGGCAAGCACCGTCCCCACGCCATGCGCCTTAAGCAGCAAGAACGAGCAACCAGCCAGGTGCGCGAAGACGCACGACTCCCGCTCACAACGTTAGGTGAAAAGAGCCAGACCAGACGTAGAGAGTCCGACGGCACCAATCCATCCACAGCACACCCCAGAACAGAGACCACCAGGAATCTGTGGAGTCGGGGGTCAGGTTGACTGCGCGTTTTTCCCTGTCTACACCTAGCAGATTCCTGTCATCAAAAAAGGCACAGCTCTTAAGAGCAGCCACAGTAGTGACACACGTACCGTAGACCGCGACGCTTCTTTCCGTTCTGGTGAGCAGGTACTTGTGCAGCTTCTGCAGATACTCGGGCTCCGGCACCGGGCCGCTGAAATTGTGGACGAAGATGGCGGCCGAGCTGTAGGCCTCCAGCAGGGGCCCCAGGAGCTTCTGCAGGAAGGTGATGAACTGCTGGTGCTCCTTGGACTGGCTCACCTGGGGGTGCGAGAGTGGGCTGTGAGGTCAGGCGGAGGCAGAGGAGACGGAAGGGGGCGGACCCAGGGACTTCCGGAGAGGCGTCAACTGAGAAGATGGCCTCTCACCAAAGACGACGGCCTCTCACCAGTCCCTTCCCGGAAGCACAGAGCCCGTGCGGGAAAGGCTCTGGATTTGAAGTGAGTTCTTTGCCGTACTCATTTTTTCTGTAGTACTTGAGATTTACGTTCACTGAACAGCTGCCTGGAAGAACCTGTCATCCCTTTATGACAGAATTATGACATTTGTCATCACTGAAAATAGCCGGGCTCAAAGCTGGGCCCTCCAGGGTTCAAATCCCAGCTCATCAGCACTTGAGTGAGGAAGGCAGCACTTGGCAAGGCTACCAAGGTCACCTCGGTCCTTCCCAGCCTGCACTGGCTGCCACCCCTACATGGCCCACACCACAGCACAGTGGGGGATGACAGTAGTGGTGGCGAGGCACCATGTGGCAGAGGGGACTCTCACTGCACCCACCCAAACAGGCACGCTCAGGTAGGCCCCCTGCAGTGCAGAGACAGGCCCACTCACTCCCCATTGTAAAACCATTAACGCTCAAAATGGAAAAACTCCTAAAGGTCATTTGGACTCTCCAAAACCTACACCTCCTGAGTCTGTGAAGTGTGTGTATACGCATGCGCGTGTAAATTAGAGGTATTAGACCACTGCAAAAAGAATAATCCACTTAGCGCCAGGACATCTCGGTGGCTCAATTGATTAAGCTGCCAACTCTGGCTCAGGTCATGATCTCACAGTTTATGAGTTCAAGCCCTGCATCCGGCTCTGTGTGGACAGCTCAGGGCCTGGAGCCTGCTTCAGATTCTGTGTCTCCCTCTCTCTCTCTGCCCCTACCCAGCTCACATGCTCACACATGAGCATGCTCTCTCTCTCGAATACATTAAAAATTTTTTTTAAAGAGTAATCCTCTTAAAATACTCAGAAAAAAATTGGGTCATTATTAACTTAAAAAATTACAAATCAGGGACAATCTCTTAAAAAATCTAAATTTTCTCCTATGATGGGATTTGTTTTAACTGAAGGCAAAGAGCTCAATGTATGAAATTCCAACAGGGTTGGCAAGACTGAGAATGACTCAGAAAGAGTCACTGGCCAGTGACAGCTGAATAGAAATCCCCCCCCACTCTGGGCGCTGCCTTGCTTTACTGATGACCGAGCGAAAGTCCCCCCTCTTCGGGAGTGCGCGCAGGGGAGGGAAACACGTCTGCCCCCGCGCATTCTGAGGAGACGGCTGTGAGGGGCTTCACGATGTTCATCTTCCCGAATTTGCACGTCTGTCCTTTTCCATTACCTACACCCAAACTGAGCGACTGGGGGTAGTCATTCACCTCGAACATTTGAGTACCTTTACCAGGCAGAAAGCACTGTGGCTGGTCTACGGGTGCTGGAGACAGGAACAAGTCACCAGAGTCCCGTTTATAAGAGCCTCACTCACGAGGGGCAAGACAAACCCCAACTCCACGGTAACGTCCACCAGGATTCTTCACCGAAGTACCTTCAGGTAGCAATCTCGTTGCTCCTCACCAAAATCACTGTCTTCGTCTTCCTCATCGCTTCTCCAAGACAAAGGCTCCGGAAGCTTCTTGTCCCACTGCTGCTCAGCAAGACCGGGACTAATATCTTCCTGGTCATCTTGCTGCGCCACAGAGATGAAGGACAGGAAGTAAATATGCGCAGGCGCGCTGACATGTGCCTGGCTGGACAGCAGACAAAGCATCCTCTCTCTCTGCCCTCCCCGCTCCTGTCAGCCACGGACAGCGTCCACCCTCTTCCCTCTCCAAACTCGGCCTCACTCGGGACAGAGCAGGGAAGGAGAGAAGAAAGAGGCAGCGGGAAAGCTACCAGATGGAGCGAATAAAAATGCCCTCGCCTCCTCTAAGTTGGGGTCTACTTTCCCGGGCCAAACCGGCTGTCCTGAATCTGTAACAGTTACGACCTCAAAAAAGAAAGACACGAGTGTGCGAGCTACAATATGTATGTTTACTGATATGTAAAACACCTCATCTTGGAATGAAAACGTACGGTGTCATGGAATCAAGTCAAGATAGGTTCTAGACAAGACCGGTTACACAAAAGAAACCAAAATATTAAAAACAATCCCGAGAGACACTTACTCTCCCTATCCTTACTTTTCGCGTGGACTGGACTATACACCAAATGTAATTACTGGCTGAAATAATTGTCCACAACAGTGGTTAAAAGAGTCGGTAGAAAAGAGAAGGAAGAGCAAGACCCTAAATAAAGGCGAAGAAAGCCAGCCCCTGCTCCTACCTCTGCCACTATGAGAATGCCGTACTGGATAAACCTTCCTACGGTTTCGTGGCAAATTTGGTAAAACGTCTGGCAGGGCTGAAATGAAAAGACAGTTAAATATAAATGTCAGTGACTTTTTTTTAAGGCAGAAACACGGTACAAGGTAACTGCCAAATGCTCCTGTGTTAACCGCCTGACTCTGCTGGGCAAGTCAAGATCCCTGACGCCCACCCTCCTGATAAAGGGGAAAGCCTGGCTCTCAGTCTGGCAGAGCAGCCAGGGTGGCACCACCTGCAGAGGGCGGCCCAAGCTCAGCGTCCCCCGCGGTGGAGCGAGTCCTCAACAGGACTGCCTGTCCGGTCCTACCACATGTTTCTTTCTCTTTACAGGATGATTTCTCTGCAAACGCTACCTTACAGTAAGTATCGTACGTAAAGGTGGTAGATGAGGAAATACAGTATTCAAATAGCTCAAAAATGACCCAGGAAAAGGACAAGGTCAATCCTGGGAGCTTTATCTGCCCCATCCCATCCTGCCGTCCAAAGTTCATGCAAAACAGATTCCCCAGCGGGGCGACAATATGCCACACAAAGAACGGTGCCACAGAGGAGGTCTGTACTCACAAAACGTGTCCTCGTACGTGGTCCGGGACCTCGTACGTGGGAGACAGTACTAGACTTTATATAGAATATATATAGAATGTGAGTTCTTTTTGTTGATGATTTTGAGGAAAAAGAATCTACTGCTCGCTATAGGTGTCTTATGACGAATGTCTAGAAGTGCTTGAATATAACATAAGCACTCGCCGGTGCTGCTGGGTCTTGGTTTTCCCATTTGTAAAATGACAAGGGCTTGAAAAGATGATTTTTAAGACTGTTTCTAGCTCTTATGTTCTGGGCCTGTTAATAATTTACAAACCTCTGACCCAGTGTCGTATGTATAGTAAGAGCTCAGTAACTCTGGATCTGACTGATGGAGGATGTTGAGCGATCTGTCCTATCAGGAGGTTCCTAGCTACATGAAGGGGTCACTGGAGCAGTGACCCCAATAGCCAACAAACACAGTACACAACATAGTGACCTGATGGTCACTGAGACCCAGGAGTAGAGGGTAAAGCTTTAATAATAGACCAAACATCCTTTGAGAGAAAAACAAAGATGGCTCCTGTGTTCATAAAAACGCTCAAGAAAAAGACAACAGGCAACACAAGAGTCTTCACTTACGAGAGATATGGTGCCTTCGTTAGAGAGTAGGTAGCACAGGCTGGCGGCCTTCCGCACCAGCTGCTCCTGGCTGATGGAGTTAGGGGACGTTCCGGCAGACCCTCCTGGGCCCCTCTTGTGCAGAACGGCGTAGAGGCTGCAGGCTAAGGAAAGAAAGGCATCAATGAAGCCAACAGCCTTCCAGCTCCAAGAAGAACTTCAGATGGCTCAGAAAACTTGGATTGCCTTAATACCTTGTTAACACATCAAAAATAATTATCTGCATTCACTGGGGGGATTTACATAAATCCCCCCAGGATCCACTGCTCAGGATTCCATGTGATCCCAACTCCACCAAACACATTCCTCAGGGGCTTCTGCCCCTCCTGGCTCTTCTCCTCTGTCCCCTCTTGATCGCAAATGAGCGCCCCACACTCATTTTACTGCCATGTGTAGCTCTGTCTCAGGTTTTCAGCCCTTGATAGCAAAATACCTTCCCTCTCCTCCTCAGTCATAAGTATAATACTATGCAAATGGTAATTTAGTAGCTATTTGTTATTAAATATAAGAATAAGCCATAGTCATAGAGCAGATTAGATTTTTATTTGAAAACTAAAAACATAGCAACCCATTCCCTCAAACAAATCAACAAGCAGCGCTATGTGCCTTAGGCCCGTTCACGGCCCATGAGGATACGTCAGGGCCGGCCATACCTATGATGGCCTCCATGATGAAGACGTGGAGCACCCCATTGCTGTAGAAGTTGAGTTCAAAGACGGACGGGACAGTTGTGCTGGGTGTAATAAAAAACTCATCGTTTCTACTGGTGTGAGTGATCGTGACACAATTTCCCAGCAGCTGGATGGCGTGCATGACTACGTCTTCAGAGTTTCCTGAGAACCCCAGGTCAAAATCTCGAGCCAGGACTTCCTCCTTCATCACAAAGAAGTCCTCCACCAACGTGGAGAAATCAATTCCCTAGAGAAACAGAGAGATATGGTCTCGAGACAGTGGAAAACCTACTTCCCAAAAGGCCACGAGGCCATTCCACGGAGTTTCTTTCTTGCGTTGGCTTCCCTTCAGCCCACCGTCAGCATAGACAGGAAAAGGCCCAGACTATCAGTGCAGAGGAGGTCATAAAAACTGGAGAAAAGACTGCTCCTCCAGAAAGCCAAGATATTCACATCCAGAGAACGCTCTGGCCACAACACATGATAGGAGCATGTAAGGGGACAAAGGGGAGCAGCAGCCATCTAAAGTAAGCACTGTTTATTTTTTAGCGGGAATTTCCATCATGTGAAATATTTACCTGACACCTACTTATTTGGTGCATACATATATACACACACACACATACAGGTACCGCGTCTGGTGCTGAGAAATGACTGTGAAGGGGACAGACGCGCTCTTGCATCATAGAACTTAGACACGTGCATTAAGGGAATCTGGTCCTAAATACAGATCAAATCGTGCGGAGACCATCAGCTGGCAGAACACTCACTGCACGCCAACGCGATATGCCTCACTACTCACAGAATGTCTACCGTCATAGATGTATGCAGTCTGTGAGGTTGTTTCCACGGGGACTTCCTCCATCAGAGCTGTAAGCTCCTGCAGGCAGGCTGCTCAGCTTATTTTACTGCGTGTCTCACAAGCCCAGGCTGGGACTGGGCCACATCTACCAGCGAACGAGTATGTGGACGCTCTCTCCTGACCTCCGGTGACACTGCACACATACCTGCCTGTGTCTGTAGAGGAGCAGGCAGGCCACGATGTGTGTTGACATAATGGCACAGGACTTGCTAGCAGCTGGAAGGCAAACACAAACCTTTAGGTTCCCTTTTCTTTTATTATAGCTGGAAGTTTCTAATAGTATCTAACTCTTTCAAGTTTATTTAATCATTTTGAGAGAAAGAGAGAGCAGGCGAGAGCGCATGAGCATGGGAGGGGCAAAGAGAGAGAGGGAGGGAAGGAATGCCAAGCAGGCTCTGCACTGTCAGCACAGAGTCTGACACGGGGCTCAATCCCACAAACCGTGAAATCATGACCTGAGCCATAATCAAGAGTCAGACACTTAATCAACTAAGCCACCCTGGCGCCCCCAGAAGTACCTAAATCTTAAACAGAAGTATTTAAAACCATAAATACCTCCACATCTACCACATTTCCCACAACCATAATTTACTGAAGGGAAATTACATTATACCATGTTCTGGGCCAACAGAACCTCATTAGAGATCGCTATTATCACAGAATCCAGCCTAAGACAGCTCCACCTTCCAAACAGGCCAGTGGAACCTGGTTACTGAACGGCCAGGAGACACCTTCATGGAAACACCAGGACCCAAAGTATACGGCTGTGCTGGCGCCTCTATGCGGCACCCACTTCTGTGTTTCTGGGCCCGGGCCCGGCTGCAGTCCGTGAGGACGGCGCCTCCGCCGCTCTCCTCATGCAGACGGATTCGTCGTCACAGTCAAGGAGAGGTGCAGTGGGAGAAGGGGGCACTGGTATGAATTCCGAAAATCTGGGCTCAAATCCTAATTTCTACACTAATTTCATAACATGGGGGAAATTATTTCGACCCCCAGGCCGCAGCTTCCCCATTGCTAAGATGAAAATGTTACTATCACCGCCCTCGTAGTAGCTGACGGCGCCAGAAGTCGAGCCTAACTACAGCCGCTTCCCAAACCCTGTGCCGTGCTGAGCCTGGGGGGGGGGCAGAACGGAAGGGTGTGGTGTTGTACTTACTGAAGAGAATGTGCTCGGCCAGATTTGCAATCAGTCTTCTTCGGAAGGATTCATCTGTTGCGTTTCTGGACTCGTTAACTGACCTGTCTGCACCTTCATCAGCAGCATCATTGGGTCTGAAAAGATTTTTTTTAATTAGACTCTACAACCACACCCTTTTATAAGCAAACTACCTAGAACTAAGGTGTACATGTATTAAGATACTTCCAACCAACCACTACTCGGTCTACATTTAAACCACCAACAGATTATTTCTGTACATTGTTTTCCCCCATAATATACTTTATTGTGTTTAATACACTCTCCTGACCAAAAGATTTTATTGAGTTATGCCTAGTCTTTGGCACATCACCCCCAAAAATCCACTAGCCGAAAGAACTGCATAAAGCAAGATATCTCATTTTGTCATTTTTTTTCTTTTTTCTTTTTTTTGAGAGAGGAGGAGCGCAAGCAGGGGAGGGTCAGAGGGAGAGAGTCAGAGAGGGAGTGCCAAGCAGGCTCCAGGCCCAGGGCAGAGCCCAACGTGAAGCTCAGCCCCACGGCTGTGGTATCAAGACCTGAGCCAAAATCAAGAGTCAGACGCTTAGCCAACTGAGCCACCCAGGTGCCCTGATATCTCATTTTATTTCTTTAAATCTTTTAAAAGTGCTTATTTATTTTGAGAGAGAGAGGGGGGAAACAAGTGGGGGAGGGGTAGAAAAAGGGGAAGAGAGAAGAATCTCAAGCAAGCTCTGTACTATCAGCACAGATCCCAACGCGGGGCTCAATCCCACAGATCACGAGATCGTGACCTGAGCCGAAGCCAAGAGTCTACCACTTACCTGACTAAGCCACCCAGGTGCCACCCTGATCCCTCATTTTAAAACATCCCTAAAATGTCAACACTTGAACACATTAAGGGCAAGGCTTAACATTTAATCTCTCTAAGTTACAATTCAATTTGACTTCTGGACAATGGACATAGGAAAACTCTTTCATACTCTGCACTAACAACATACATAACGTAAGCCACTACCAAAAGGAATTCAGCTCCCACATTCCGAAGCACAAATCGAGTAAGAACTCCTACCTCATTCATACACTCAGAAAGATTTATAATGCAAAGACTAATGTGAAAACCCATCATTTCGCGATCCTTTATCAAATCAAGAGAAAAGTCACCTGGGGTGAGGAAGTGAAAATGAGAATGTGCATGTTCTTCAGAAAAGTAACCTATTTTTCTATGCCATGTAAGAAATAATAGACATTTGACTGTTTAGTTAGCATAAAACATCTCTGCCAACCTTACCTTAAGGGAAGAATCGCTGGGAGCAATGCTTGCTCCAGGGAGAGTGGAGCAGACACGGGTCTCTGACTCTGGCTTTCTAAATACTCCTGGCGCCGTGGGGGAAGACAACACAACCGTTACCTCGCACTGTCTTGCTTACATAAACACATATAAAATACAACTCGCTCTTCAAAAGGTAACAAGGGCGCGCGTCGTTTACGTTCTCCACGCTCAAGTACCTTCAGAAGTGCAGACTCACCCCAGCGTGCTGGCAAGCACAAAATCGAAAGACTGATGATACAAAGGACGGGACAGTGAAGCTTAAGCAAAATTACTTAAAAGTTAAAGGAAAACACTTAACTTTTCTCACATCCGCATGAAATTATTTGGCATTCCCAATATTATTATTCGTGATCATCAACACGACCATGCTTTTTAAAGGAAATCTGACAACCTGAGGGTCATGTGATTTTCGAAAGACCCTCCACCCAAATGCAAATCCTAAGGACACAGGGAAGCTGTGCAATGGTTTCGAAAAAGACAAAGTGGTAGGAAAGGGCAGGGCTCCCAGAGGGTGAAGCGTGTAAGGTAAGCACCCCGCCCGGCCCGGCAGTTAAGAGTCTTTAAAGTAAAGGTAGGAATGGAACAAAAGGAAAAGCAGGACTTCTGCTCCTTATCCCTGGGCTCCCGACTCATCCTTCTCCTTATTTACCAATTTGAAAATCTTGGGAATTTACAGCTGCCAGGACCCCGGGGCCCTCCGCCCCAGGCTCCTCCATGAGACGCCACTGTCCCTTCGAATGGGCGGCTGCCAGATTCCACTCAGCAGAACAGAACACCCGCCTAGACTATGGCCAATTTTACCCTGCTTTAGGGGTTAGGTTTTGAAGACTTTCCTCTAAAAGCGACTTTAAAACATAATATAAAATAGGAACATATATAATGAAGCAACATACAAAATTCCCATGAACTAAAAATAATAATAGTAATAATAATAGTAATAAATATGGACTCCGCTATTTCCCAAAGATAGACCTTTACTATCCCGGAAACAGGCATACTTTGCTGGGACAACTTCGGAAATGCCATTCTTGACCCAGTCCTCGTTTTACAAGAGAAGGAACTGAGGTCACACGTGGAGGAGGCACAGAGGCAGGGGCAGAGACCACATCTTCCGACTCGGAGCTACGCCAAGGCTTTCCCAGAGCCTCATTCCACCACTCACCTTTAAGGAAAACGGTTGTGCAAAATCCACTCTGACACATCCGTAGTTTTTTCGTAACATTCGGATAACGCCTCTAGCTACACTCCAAAGGCTCTCGTTCTTCTTGGGTTTTCCCTAAATTCCAATTTGGAAAGAATAGCATGATAAGAGACAAAGCTAACAAAAATTCTGCTATCCAAAAAAATGCCAGTTATTTTTCTTCATGGAAATTGGAGGTCTATATTGAAAAGAACAACACTGAATAAAGAGGGAAAGTAAGTACTCATTGACTGAGACCTGTCAGAAAATGGCCGGCATGCAGAGATGCTAAAAGATGTAATCCTTTCATTAGGAGAGGCAGTTTGGTCAATGAATGACAGAATACTTAACACTAATTCATTCAGTACCCTGTTTACGCCATTCATAAAAACACCACTGCAAACTATAGTGCTGGCACAAAAATAAACAGACAGATCAATGGAACAGAATAGAAAGTCCAGAAACAAACCCACGATTATATGGTCAGTTAATCTTTGATAAAGAAGGCAAGAATACGCAATGGGAAAAAGACAGCCTCTTCAATAAATGGTGTTGCGGAAATTAAATGGCAGCATGCAAAAGAATGAAAATGAACCACATTCTTTCACCATACACAAAAATAAACTCAAAATGAATTAGAGACCTAAATGTGAGACCTGAAACCATAGTCCTTGAAGAGAGCACAAGTAGTAATTTCTCTGACACCAGCCATAGCAACATTTTTCTAGATATGTCTCCTGAGGCAACGGAAATAAAAGCAAAAATAAACTACTGGGACAACATCAAAAAAAAGAAAAGTTTCCACATAGTAAATGAAACATTCAACAAAAGTTTAAAAACACCCTTACAAATGATAGAAATATTTGCAAACAACAGATGTGATAAAAGGTTAGTATTCAAAACATACAGAGAACTGCTACAACTCAACACCAAAAAACCAAATGATCTAATTACAAAACGGGCAGAAGACATGAACAGATAAGTCTCCAAAGACGACTTACAGATGGCCAACAGACACATGAAAATATGCTCAACATCACTCATCATCAGGGAAATGCAAATCAAAACTACAAGGAGATATCAACTCACATCTGTCAGAATAAAATCAAAACACAAGAAATAACAAGTGTTGGTGAGGATGTGGAAAAAAAGGATCCCTCGTCCACTGCTGGTGGGAATGCAAACTGGTGCAGCCACAGTGGAAAACAGTATGGAGGTTCCTCATAAAGTTAAAAACAAAACTACCCCATTATCCAGGAATCACACTTCCGGGCATTTACCAGAAAAAAAAAAATTCAAAGGGACACACGCACCCCTATTTTATTGCAGTTTTTACAACAGCCAAATTATGGAAGGAGCCCAAGTGTCCACTGATAGATGAATGGATACAGATGTAGTGTATATATACGTAATGGAGTATTACTCAGCCACAGAAAGTATGAAATCTTGCCATTTGCAGCGACATGGACAGAACTAGAGAGTAAAATGCTAAGCCAAATAAACCAGAGAAACACAAGTACCGTATGATTTCACTCATATGTGGAATTCAAGAAACAAAACCAAGTGAACAAAGGAAAAGAGAGAGAGAGAGAAACCAAGAAATAAATTCAAAACTATAGAGAACCAACAGATATTTGGCGGGGGGTGGGGGGGGAGGAAGGGGAGCGAGACACAGGCGAAGGGGATGAAGAGCGCACTTACGATGAATCACTACATCGTGCACCTGAAACTAAATATAATACTGTATGTAACTGTACTGGAATTAAAACTTAAAACTTAAAAAAGAAAAAAAAAACTACTGCAAGTTAATGAAGATAAAATTGATGCAACAGGATGGAGAAATGTTCTGCAGTTCTCAAAAGTTCTCAAAGAAAAGTAAGACGTCAAAAATGCCACTAACACAAAGTCTGATGATCACCAGAGTCTAAATATCTAACTTTAGGCAACTGAATGCCAAATCCATCCCCACGGTAGCCTTTAACTTACTACTAATTATTCATTTAGTAACCTTTCCTGAACATTAATTTACAAAAGGGACAATGACAGGCATGTACCAGACACAGGACTCTGATACGGACTCATGAGACAGGGTGAGTAGTGCACACATTCAAGACAGACAAATATACAAAAAGGGGGTCTCCTGAAACTCAGATAATAGGTCAGCACTATCACTTCATTTGTGAAGCCTGGAATTGTCTAGTGTCCTTGAGCTCTGGCCCGCTTGGGGCAGTAAGCTTAAAACAAGTACTGTGTCCAAGACTTCCACACTAAATAAGAGCGAAACAAAATCCCTCTGGAGCTCTCACAATGCAGGTAGGAATGGTAAGTTGGTAAAAGCATTCTGGAAAACTGTTAGTCAGCATCTACTAAAGTTGAACACACGTATACTTTATGACCCAACAATTTCTTTTTTTTTTTATATATAGTTTATTACCAAGTTAGTCTTCATATAACACCCAGTGCTCTTCCTTGCAAGAGCCCCCCTCCACGACAATCACCCCCTTCTCCTCCCCCTGTTCTCAGCCATCAGTTTGCTCTCAGCATTCAAAAGTCTCTCATGATTTGCTTCACTCCCTCTCCCCAACTCTTTTCCCCCCCCCTCCCCTTCCCACGGTCCCCTATTAGGTTTCTCCTGCTAGACCTATGAGTGAAAACATATAGTATCTGTCCTCTGCCTGACTTACTTCGCTTAGCAAGACTTCCTCCAGGTCCATCCATTTTGCTACAAATGGCCAGATTTCATTCTTTCTCATTGCCATGTAGTACTCCATTGTATATATATACCACATCTTGATTCATTCATCAGGTGATGGACATTTAGGCTCTTTCCATGATTTGGCTATTGTAGAAAGTGCCGCTATGAACATTGGGGTACATGTGTCCCTATGCATCAGCACTTCTGTATCCCTTGGGTAGATCCCCAGCAGTGCTATTGCTGGGTCATAGGGGAGTTCTACTGTTAATTTTTTGAGGAACCTCCACACTGTTTTCCGGAGAGGCTGCACCAACAATTTCCACTCGCAGGTGCAAACCTAACAAAATGCATACCTGGGTTCACAAGATATATGTATGATTGATCATAGTCAAAAACTAGAAACCAAGCTGTTTTCAACCAAATAAACCATAGTACACGCATACACTGGAGAACTACATGGCTATGAGAATGAACACACTCTAACTATATGCAACAACATGGGTGAATCCCACCAACACCCGCTTGAGCAAGGAAAACCAGAAGTAAAAAGACCAGGTGCTACACAATTTCATTTAGGTAAGACTCCAAAAATAGGCAAAGCTAATCTATTCTGGAAGAAGTCAAGATAAGCAGTTACTCTTGAGGGGACAGTGAAGAGAGGGGCACAAGGGGGGCTTCTAGGGGCCTAATAATATTGTCCCTTGCTGTGCATGATTACACGGGCATGTTCACTTCAGGATAATTCAAGCTATAGGCTGATGATCTGTGCATTCTTCTGCAACTTATTATATTCACTTCAATAAAAAGTTTACTAAAAAGTTACTGCCACTTTTCAAATTAATTTGTTCTAACTGCTTTATCAGTGTGATCCCAGCATTTCATCAGGGTGAATTTACAATTTACACATAAACCAAAACCCCGGGGAGAATGACATTTAACCCTCCAGGCAGAGATGGCAACGTGATGCCAAGTGTTCTTCCATTTCCCAATCCCAAGATCAAGGCCAGCACTGACGAATCCAGACACGTCACTCCCTCCAAGCGTAGGGAAATGCCACATTAGCACTACCCATCAGATGGGCACAGAGATGAAAGCCACTCGCCATGCCCACTCTACCATGTTTCCTGCTTTAAGTAGGACCAGAAACACTCCTTGTTAATTCTAAAAGCAAAAGGCTTGAAAGCGAAGAAGACTTCCGGTGGGCAAGCCTCGTACCAGCTGTTCGCCGTTGTAGTGACCTTCAATAATGCGGTCGTAGGAGATCCCAACGGGAATGACCAAGATGTCTGGGATGGTATTGGTGGATAACGTGTCGACCACAACTGACAAAAGTCCTGCCCGCGCGCAGGAGGTTTTTCCACTCCTGGAGCGTGTGCCTTCCAGAAAAATCTCTAAGAATTGCTGCTGTCGTAGCAGTTCAACTATATGCTGGAACAGAAGGAGAATGCAAACATGAAATCAAGAGCACCCCACTTAGAACATGCTCAGAAAAGGTAAATCTGCACACAAAAACCTAGAACCTCACTACCGACAAAGTGTTTTACTCACATAAATAAAAGCAAGCCAGCTCCTCCAATGCTCTATTTTGGTGATTACAAAAATAATCCTCCAACCCGTACCCAAATGATAAACACTCAAATAATTATACAAACAACATTTTTTTTTAAAAATCTCAATCAAGTCTCTGCTTCCTTGTACTGTGAGGTGACTCTGACGACTGCTTTAAGGATGGCGGGACAGCATACGTACCCCGTGGAGCAGAGCTCTGTAGAGAATATCCTTCCGTCCATCCGGCGTCTCATCTAGCCTCCGTCGTATGAAAAAGCCCCCAAGCTTATGGATCAAGGTGCTATATATTGAAGAATGCACTAATTATTTATATAGAAAAACACACGAATACTCAAATTCCAAGTTACCTCACAACAGACACCGCATGAACATCAACCCCGTGCTGTCTGGGCTGCGGACACCTTTCCACTCCCCACATCACTGACACGTCTCAGTCACTTACATTGCTCATCAGCCTTCAGAACATCACTCCGCCCACTGAGGCTCTGTTAACGTCTGTTCCAAACCAAAAGCAGTTTGTACAATACATTACCCTGCAAAGGTGGTGTGACGGATTTTAAGAGGATTATGAAATACTGCTAAATTTTAAAACCCGGCCACGGGTCTCAGGACACCAACCGTCAGACATCCTGAAATGTGCTTCTGGCACATGAACTACAAAATGAATGTGAGGTCACAAAAACTCCTTTGGGGAAATTTTCTCAAGAACTTATTCCTTAGATAGTGTCTCCGTGAGACCACGATAATTTTACCAAACCCAAACCAAGCATAACCAAATTTCCACGACGTGAAACCAACAAAATGTGCTTCATGTACACTTATGGGGGAATAAACTGATTTTCTCAACCCCTTGTTTCTTTCTACAGCATTGACGGATCTTTAGATGAAGATGGAATTTTATAATACTTAAGCCAACCTTTCAAACTCTTCCTATTCTTCTCTAATAGAGTGTCATTAAAATATCAATATTAACATATATTTCCAATATCTTCTATAGTCAGTATACGGAGGCAACAGTAAGATGTCCCTAGACCTTAATATCACTCTCTCAGAGCAAGACTGCAGAGAAGTTCAGAGCAAATGAGATGAACCACCCACAGAAACAACCGGACCAGAAAAGTGACTTGTGAATATACAGACGGGCGCCTAACAAAAGAAAGCTGCGAATCAACAGGCCAGGTTGCTGACTGGCTGCCACGTCTGAAGGAATGACGAGCTACGCAATGACTGGCATAGAGTTCAGGATTACGAGAAACTAGAACTTTTTAACACGCATCTCCATGGGATCCTTCCAGGGACACTTCCAAGCTGAGAACCTGGAGGGAATGACTACAGGAGTTATTCTGATTACAGGCAAGGCAACCTATTACAGGACTAAATCTATGCCTGCCAACAACTTTCTGGTGACTTTTTTCCCTCCAGGGGGCTTCATGCTCAGTGCAAAGCCCAACATGGGGCTTGAACTCATGACCCTGAGATCAAAACCTGAGCTGAGGTCAAAAGTAGGACGCTTAACCAACTGAGCCACGCAGGCACCCCAACTTTCTGATGACTTTCTAATGCAACTTCCCAGGTTCCTCAATACTGGGAAGAGGTGCTCAGAAGAGGAAACAGATACCCTAGTCCCTAGAGAAGCATGTCTGGTCCGAATGCGTCAATCACATTGTATTATAGCTGTTTGGCTACATTCCGCAGCAGATTATGAGCTATTTGAAGGCAAGGACTCTAGAACTTCTTCACTCCTGTCTGAAGTATAGATGGGTAAGAATCAACTGACTGCTTGAATGAATGGCTTCCCTTCACCCATTCACATGAGTCTGGTTAGCCGCAGAGCTCTGAGCCAAGCGATTAGGAAGGAGCTCCTTGGACCGTGAGGCTGAGGATCTGACTTCACAGCATGCAAAGGTGATGACTGCCACTTTGCGAGGCCCAGTGTGCTCAACCCACAAGCTGCTTCCCTTCCTGTTACTGTAAATCCACCCTCCTAATACTCCCTACCGCTCAGAGCTGACCTCAGGGATGTTCTCTGCTTTGAAATTTGAGTCCTCAGGGTGCTCGGTCGGTTAAGCGTCCAGCTTCGGCTCAGGTCATGATCCCACGGTACATGGGTTTGAGCCTCGCATCGGGCTCTGTGCTGACAGCTAGCTCAGAGCCTGGAGCCTGCTTCCCATTCTGTGTCTCCCTCTCTCTCTGCCCCTCCCCCGTTCACCGTCACTGTCTCTCTCTCTCAAATAAAGACATTATAAAAAAAAATTTTTTTTTAATTTGAGCCCTCAATATCCCAAACCAACTAATACTCCTCATTCATTCCCCATTGGTGATCAGCTTCACTATGTACCCAGCTCCCTGGTAATAAAGACCTAGGAGCCTTCCTCCCTCATCAACCCCTCTCCCACTCTGGAGGAGCATCTGGTCTGAGAATTCACCTTACTAAATACTTTCATATCTCTGCCCTCCTCACCCAAGAGCACCACTACAAATTGTAATTTAAGCCTTATCTTTTGCCTGAACTCTTGCAATACAGTCAGATTTGTTCTAACTCCCTCTAATCGAGGGTGACTTTTCAAAATGCAAACCTGACCGCTTCTCAACTGCAGGATACACTCTAGTCTATAGTCTTCCGCTCTACCAGCTGAGCTATCGAAGGGCGCACTGCAGGATACACTCTAAACCCTCGGCTTAAATATTGTTCCGCTCCAGCTCTCACCCCTACACAGAGGCCACTTCTGGCCTCTCACCCTTCCCACTGCACCCTGCATTCTAACCCTACTGACTCGTCTGCCACTTCCTAACCAACCCATACAGTTGAACGTTTCTGCATCTTCAGACTATTCCCTCTGAATGGAACCCACTGCCTTCTCCTGAGAACTTCTAAAATAGGCCTTTTGCATCGTATTAAATCATTACATGTTTCTAGTGTTACTAAATTGTTAGGTCAACGTTAACAGGGATGGTTCTTACCTACTTTGTACCAACACCCACCCCCACTCCCACCTTCCCTACTGCCACACCTGAGTCAGTAATTTGCTATGCTGTCTAATTGTCTTTTAGCCATTTGATAAATACGGTCCATGAAGTTCAGGTATTCACCAAGTATTCCACATAAAACACAGAAGTAATGGTGACAGTCTAAAAGCTTTTTTGTACTTGTCATATTTTCACAATAAATGTTTATAAGGAAAGTAAAAAAGGGGTGCCTGGGTGGCTCAGTTGGTTGAGCATCTGACTTTGGCTCAAGTCATGATCTTGCGGTTTGTGGGTTCAAGCCCCGCATCGGGCTCTGTGCTGACAGCTAATTCAGAGCCTGGAGCCTGTCTTCAGATTCTGTATCTCCCTCTCTCTCCCTCTCTCTCCGGCCCTTCCCTGCTTACACGGTCTCACTCTGTCTCTCAAAAAAAAAAAAAAAAAAAAAAAGCAACAAAGCTCACATCATCTCTCACATCATCTTAACAGTAATATGTTTCAAAATGTATAAGGAAAAAACAAAAAACTCAAAATATAATCTCCTTATGCCTTAAATTTCAAACTAGGCTGCTCTTACCTGAAGATGGGAATGTTAAGATTGTTGCCTGAGGCGATGTAGGGCGCCTTGATGTTATGGCAGAAGAGAATGAATGTGAGCAGCAGATAATCAATGTGTGATCTGTGAACTGGTAGAAACAGAAGTGGCAAATTCATCTAGTAAGAGAAAAAAATGCCAAATTTCAAATTCAAATGCGACCCTGAATCACACTTTGCAACTTCCTATGTGGTTAGAATGACTCAAACGTTGGCTAATCAAGGACTCATTCTTTAAAAACATTTTCCGGGGGCGCCTGGGTGGCTCAGTCAGTTAATCATCCGACTTTGGCTCAGATCATGATCTAATGGGTTCGTGAGTTCAAGCCCCACATCTGGCTCTGTGCTGACAGCTCGGAGCCTGGCGCCTGCTTCAGATTCTGTGTCTCCCTCCCTCTCTCCCTCTGTTCCTCCCCCACTCATGCTTTCTCTCTCGCTCAAAAATAAATAAAAACATTATTTTATT
Organism: Helogale parvula; assembly: GCA_004023845.1. Classification (NCBI taxonomy): domain Eukaryota; kingdom Metazoa; phylum Chordata; class Mammalia; order Carnivora; family Herpestidae; genus Helogale; species Helogale parvula. The sequence goes on along the minus strand of PJEM01010868.1, from coordinate 17,169 downwards.
TTAAAAAAATTTTTTAATAAAAAATAAAAACATTTTCCAGTAACATGAACTTCCTGCACTACAATACTTCCCTAGCTGAAGACCAGCAGAGCCACAATAAAAAAAAAGGTGGGGAAGAAGAAGCACAATGGAGAGTTCAAGTGGACTCTGTCTTCTGAGAGGCAGCCCTAATCATGTTTAAAAAAAAAAAAGCAGAGGGTTTAGAGACAAGCCTGGCTTGGCTTGAAATCATGGGCAGCCACTCACGAGCCACGACTAGGAAATCTGTCCGTGCTTTACAATAGGGATTATCCCACCTGATTTCAGAGTTGTTGTGAGGTAACTCACCAAAGGACTCCTGCACATAGCTAGCACGTCCTCCTTTACCCACCCCTCCCCCGCCCTCCCCAAACGCTACAGTGGTCCATCTCTGGGTGGGCAGAGGGAGGGATCTTCCGAAAGGGTTGGAATACACACAGCACACAGAAGAACATTTCCACACAAAAGAACTCTAACATCACTCCACAAACATGGGGAAAATGGAAGGGGAGATCACAGAAATTCTTGCCTCAGTTGCAGCTTTCACCATCTCAAGTTGGCCTTTGTGAATCTGAATATTCCAAAAGAAGCTGTTGAACAGTTTGAGCAACACCCATCCTGTCAGTCTTCAGTGAAGAAGAAAAAAAAAAAAAGGAATTTAAATGTATATGCATGCATTTATATAGAGGCTGCCTTTTGTCTATTCAAGTTTCTGAATCTACAACCTAAAAGCACCTGTAAGTGACTTAGTGCGTGTCTGTGTCTGTTTCTGAACTTTTACATAGATACTCACAGATACATATACTTATTACAAACTAAAATCTTCCATTTTTATGTCTATTTATTACAGATTAAGATCTTCATTTCACTCAAATAGCACACTTTACACATCAGAAGCAAGTCATCAGATGAACATTTAGGTGAGCAGAACGCCGTACAAAACCAGTCCCTTGAAGACATGGGTGTGTGAAACCCGGCTCACAAGTCTAGAGAGAGGTCAGCAGTAACTCGGTGGCTGTTATTAATTACAAAGACCAAGGAACCTTAAAATCTACCACAGTGCTACTTCCCACACAAGTTGCATACAAATACAAATATAAAAAGGGATTCGTTTTCACATCAGATCGCGTCCAAATTTCTTTTGGACCAAAAGCGCTGTGCTAGGAAAGCCCAGTGGTTCAGTCCCTGTTTGCTCAAAACAGCTCCCACTGAAAGCTGTTTGCTTTGACTTTTACTACCTGATCATCGTTGGGGAGACCGTGGCAACCATTTCTTGAAGGATCCTTCTGGCTTTCTTTTTCACTTTACTGATGGCTTTTGACTGCTGCTGGGCAGAACCATCAGGATTTAGTTCAGCCGCCACTTGTGCGATTGCCTCCTGCACTCTGAATGGAAAGCAGAAAGACAAGGTAACTGGCTCTGCGCCACATCCTGCATTCGGCATTTCCTAAGTCGCAGCTGGAACTCACAAAACAGAACCTACCTTCTATTTAATATGTGATTAACACAGGAATAAGCTCAAGTCAGATGTGTTTTGTTTGCTGCCTATTAAGCATTAGGGATATTATGTGCCTGAATCAATGAATCCTTAAAGAATCTGGAAGGCAGATTTTAGAATGTAACTGTATTCACTGGGTAACAACTACAGCAATTTGAATGTTCCACCCTATGCTGTGAGGGACACAAAGCTGCATTCTAGCAGAGGGGAGAGAAAGAAAGGTTATCCCTTTAGGCATATAATTCAGAGGTACCAAAGCCCACTGCCAAAGTAATGTGTGATTTTTCTTTTGAAGATCTAATTTATTTCTCATTTATACTGTGCCTTTATTAGGACTGTATGTAAAACTCTCTAAGAGGGATCAAAGATGGGAATAAATATTTACAAGTGTTGTCCATTTCAAACCAGCAACACGGGAAAGGCACCGTTCAAGATAAAACAACACAGGGCAATAAGCAGTGAAGTTAAGAGGTAAGATTTAATCCCGCTTTGTAAATCTTCCACGTGGCTTAGGGAAGAACATATGAGGTTAAACCTCCTTAAACCACTTTTAATATTCTAGTTACTAGTCAAAACGCCTGGGTGGAATGAAACATACTTGGAGGTTTTTACCTAGAAAATAGAATATATAACAACCCAAAGGAATTTCAAATAATTACATTTTCTCCTACTGTTGCTACTGATTTTAGACTAGTATGGATCAAAGCCCCACAGAGCCCCATAACTCATCAACACAAAAAACCAATCCCACGGATGCACCCTGGGCCTACTCCTTTAATACCTTTATCTCAATCTGGCCGAATGTTTCTACAAGTAATGGACAAGATAATTAAATCTCCATTATCAACTCTGTACTCATTCGTTCAATAAATACTTGTTGAGTACCTACTATGGGCCACCACCGTTCAGGCCTAAATAGCCACTCTACAGGGTCTGCATTTCTAAGCAGTCTGAATTTCAAACCACTCTAGTCTCTGGCTCCCCAAATCCAGGGAGAGGTCTTCCACGGGCCACACCAATGAGGCACAGTGGAGCCTGAGCTTCCTGCAAACTTCCATATTGTAATGCCTAACCTTGAGAACGACATTTCCCATTCCAGCTGAATTCAAGTCAGTCTCTGCTATTTTGGAAGCAAGCTCCTCTGAGAGCAAAGATAGAACCTTATTCTCTGAAAATTTCTAGTAATGATTTTCTAGTTACAGTATTTGTGCCTACATACTCAATAATTATTTGATAGAAATATCAAACCTGCTTCTCTTTTGGCTATACAATAGGACACACAGGGGCCCGTGGGGGGCTCAGTCGGTTAAGCGCCTGACTTCAGCTCAGGTCATGATCTCATGGTTCGTGTGTTCAAGTCCTGCATCAGGCTCTGTGCTCACATCTCAGAGCCTGGAGCCTGCTTTGGATTCTGTCTCCCTCGCTCTCTGCCCCTCCCACACTTACACTCTGTCTCTCTCTCTCAAAAATAAACAAAAAAAATTTTTAGGGGCCCCTGGGTGGCTCAGTCAGTTAAGCATCCGGCTTTGGCTCAGGTCATGATCTCACGGTTCATGGGTTCAAGCCCTGCATCGGGCTCTGTGCTGACAGCTAGCTCAGAGCCTGGAGCCTGCTTCAGATTCTGTATCTCTCTCTCTCTCTGACCCTCCCCTGCTCATGCTGTCTCTCTCTGTCTCTCAAAAATAAAAAAAAATAAACATTAAAAAAATTTTTTTAAAGTACCAAGTTTAAAAAACAAATAACAAATAAAATAAGAAAACACAAGGTCCCAAACATTTATATCACAGGAAACAAGAGAACTGGAACTATGTTGCATCTCTGAATTCCAAATCCCTTTTCATATATTAGGAGCCGTTTTGTTCAATCGTTAATGCATAAAACAAGCCTGCCATTCCCACACAGCACTGCTCACCAAGACCATCTGTTCTCCTGCCTTTCCCTGCTTTCCTTGGGAGTTTAATACGTGACCTCTGGAAATGGAAACCCCTCCTGATAGGGCCCCAGAGAAACCCAAGGTGAATAAAGACAGTTACTGCCCCCTCCCACCCCTTCCCTGCCTCTCCCCTTTACAACGGCATCCCCACCCTACCTACTGCTGTTCAGGACATTTTCAGTCACGTTGGTGGCAAACATGCCTTTATGGACGTCTCGCTCTTGAACAAAAAGTACATAAGAAAGACGTCTTGCAAGCCATCCCCGGTGCCTGCAACATGGAATAGAGGGAGAAAAAAAAAAAAGACTTAGCAGAGAAGTACTCTCGGAACACCTAAAATGAATTGCTTACATTATACGGTTGTTTCTCTGCTGTACAATTTCCTCTATTCCTGAAATCTCATGTTCTCCTGCAGCAAATTCTCCCCAGCAGTTCAAGATGCTCTGTGGCAGTCATGTCACTCATCATTTCTTTCATGTACTCTCAATTAAAATTTAAACTTGGAATTTGTGTACTAAAACGCTTGAATAGTGTTACTCTGCAAATAATAAGCCAAATGGAAAAAGAAAAATGCCTTATTTTACTAATACATTTTTTTAAAGTATGTTCAATGCCATACATATAAGCAATATAGCTTACAGCTGTGGGCTCTAAGGAGAGAATTTGGAAGTCTTTTCCTACCATGAAGGGCTAATTTTTTTTATTACAGTAATTCTTCTAAGGTGGCCACTAACTCTCAAGCTGAGTTGACAAGGCTATTTAGCTAAGGGAAGTCAAGGACCACTAAGTATGGTCTGCACATCTGTATCCTGGGCTCATGAAGTCAGAAGTGCTTACCCTTTTTCTGCCCCCACATTTGACATTTCTAAGGGATAGGACACATTCACACAGTGTTGGTGATGATGTGTCATTCATGTGGGAGCTTGGGGGCAGAGACCTCAGAATAAGAAGGTTAGAAACCTTCACATGCAATATTCTGAAACCATTTGTAATGATTAAATAATGCCTCAGGATCATTTCCCCCTTAAGGACATTCAAATAGCCAGAATTCAAATATAAGTTCATAAATTCTGAAAAGCCTTCAGTTGAGAAGAAGAAATTTGAGGAAGAACTGTTGAATCACTCAGCTTTTGTTCCTCCAACTCAAAGTTGTTCCTTCAACTTTTTTTCCTGACATTCTCTTTTTCTTCCTCCTTTCTTTGGCCTCAGTTGTCTGCAAACTTGGACCAGTATGTTAAGTATTTAATTCTAAATTCTTCCTTGATTGAATGTACCAAGTCCCAGCTCTTGATGAAATCCTTTTGCAACTGACTGAAAGCCGTGTGTGTGTGTGTGTGTGCGCGCGCACAAAAATGTCTACGCTATGCCTTGTGTAACACACAGAGGGGCTAAACAGCCAGCTCAATGCCACAGGCAGTTTATCACACTGAATGGTTTCATATCACCGAGTCAACATGGTATATGCTTTTTTTCCTTAACTGCCTTCAACTGGGGACAAATGAATCCTCTGACATATACATAAAATGTCTACTTACATAAACAAGAAGAGGCTCTATGAGATCCCTTTTTTTTTTTAGGATCTTAATCAAGTCACAAAGGGAAAAAAATCAGTGGGCTAGAATTTCTCCTCTCCCCTTTAAATTTAAGACAGAGACAGAGGGGTAGCATGGGAATGGGGGAAAAATATGTCCCTTGATTTTAGTTCTATTTAAAACTAAAAAAAGACCTTTAATATATATGGAAGTCATCATCATGCTCACTTACGATCTCATCACCAAAATATGATTAGTAACTTCAGAAAGCCTTCAGATTTAAGTATTTGACTTCTTAGATGAATTTTCACAAAATTTCAAGCATGTCTCATCACCTGCCCCTACTGCTGGCCTAGCCCAGGGATTTACTCTTCGAATTATAGGGACTGGCAGCATATTTGGCTGCCGTTCTCTCCTGCCTCACAGACATTCATACAACCTCCCTCCCTCCTCCCTTATCCCCTAGCCTAGATTCACTAAAACAAAGCCTCTTTTCTCTCACTCAGATGCCCAACAGCCCATCCCCATGTGTCTGAAGTCTGGAAGCATTCTAAAGAAAGTCTTAAGCTCATAATAAATGAAAGAAGATTTGTTCCATACAGGAAAATATTTTCTAAAACCCTACAGATCAGCCTGATTTCAATTTTTTTTTATTTCAATTTTTAAGTATATAATTATCATAACAGATCATAAGACATTCAAACCTACCCTTTCCTCAATTAAATCTTTACCGCATTTTGTCACATTTTAGATACAAAATCGGTACACGGGGGCACCTGGGTGGCTCAGTTGGTTGAGCGTCCAACACTCAATTTCAGCTCAGGTCATGGTCTCAAGGTCTGTGGGATCAAGTCCCGTCAGGCTGTGCCCTGGCAGTGCAGAACCTGATTGACATTCTCTCTCCCTCTCTCTGCCCCTCCCCCACTCACGGTTTCTCAAAATAAATAAATAAGCTTTAAAGACATATATACAAATGAGGCACCTGAGTGGCTCAATTGGTTGAGTGTCTGACTTCGACTCAGGTCATGATCTCACTATTTGTGAGTTTGAGCCCCACACTGGGCTCTGTGCTGACAGCTCAGAGCCTGGATCCTGCTTTGGATTCTGTGTCTCCTCTCTCTTTGTCCCTCCCCTGCTCATGCTCTGTGTCTCTCAAAAAATAAAATAAAACACTAAAAAATTAAAATATACATATATCTACCCACACAAATACAAAGAGAAAGCTGTAAGCGAAATCTACAGTCTCGTGAAATAGTCCCCATACAATTACACAGTGATAACAGTAAACAGGTCTCTCGGTGGCTGCCCTGCTTCCAATTTTTAGACAAAGCCTCTTGTGTCAGAAGCTCAATTCTATTAACTCAAAAGCGTGAAGAGATTCTCTTAGAGTATATCCACTGATTATCACAGTTTTTCTTTGGAGATGTATTAGAAATATAAGAAATTTCTTTTTACCTTGTATGAGTTTCATTGATATAAATAACATTCCGCAAACCCAAAGATGGGATACTGGAATTGAAAAATTTATCCTGCAGGAAACGAAACACATGTAGACGTAAAATATACGATTGGATTTCTGGCAAAGAGCTTGCCTTACCACTTCCTGATCACTTTTATAAATCAAGCACAAAGTTAGGCTTTGCAAAAATCTAAATGACGAAGAAAAATTACATTTTATTGAAAATACCATTTTGCCTTCAGAGAAGGTCACAAAGTCGCAAAGGAAATAGTGACTCACCTGCCTGACTCCCCACCTCCAACCCTAAAGAGCTGAAGCTACGGAGAGCTGAAATCAGTGAGAGGAACACTGGAGATTTTAGTGTTTCCCAAATGTAAAAATACCATGACAAGTACCATAGTTATCTTTAGATTACTAAATCCGGCAAGAATACTGCCACAATCATTATTATCCCCATTTTACAGACAGGAAAACTGAGAATGACAGAGGTTTTAGTATTCAAATCTACATCTTTCTCTAAATGACTGTTGACTTCATTAGAAAATGTATGGCTGAGGGTGACTATCTTTACAGGAAATCTTAAGGGATAATTCAGAGAGAGGTCTGCTCAGAATTGAAAGTCTACAGCTTTATCAGTGTGGACAAAAAGGTAAACTTTCCACAGATAAATGTTGGGAAAGCATAATGTACCTGAAATAAGAGATATAAAAGATTTATGAGACTCTCTTTAGAGATCAGGAAAACAGGAGATCAGAGAAAGGGTAGCAAATATCAAAAATTTATTATGAAAGTTATTTAAAATTATTTTAAATAGGGACACCTGGGTGGCTCAGTTGGTTGAGCATCCGACTCTGGATTTCGGCTCGGGTCGTGATCTCACTGGTCATGGGATTGAGTCCTTCAGCATGGAGCCTGCTTGGGATTCTCTCTCCCTCTCTCCCCGCCTCTCTCTGCCCTTCCCACACCCACATTCTCTCATGCCTTCTCTCTCTCTCTCTCTCTCTAATAAATAGTTTAAAAATCATTTTAAATAAACATGCCATGGAAGAACTTCCAAGATGAAGTTCAACTCCATCAAAAACTGTATTTAAGCAAAAATCAAGTATATACACCACTGACCTAGTCCTACCCCAAACCACTCCCACCAGCACCACCAAATAATTTCCTATATTCTCTTCTGACTTAAGAACACATTAGAGTCAAGGTATTATTTTGATCTTTTAAGCATCTGAAATTAGAGTTAGATGAGATGCCAGGTCTAAAAAGAAAAGACACACGATCATCTATTTAAATGTGTATTTCTACTGGCCTATTAGCCTGAACTGGCTTTACTGCTGGACTATGAATAATCATGATTGTTCAATCCTACCAAATTCTTGCAACATGGCACTTCTGTTCTAAAAGGAACAATATGTATAATTAAAACATTCTGGAGCAGACCTGAATATTTAACATAAACTGCTTGGGTCCCACACAAAGCTCTTCCAAGTTAGTAAATCCCTTTACACCAGACTCAGAATTCTACTTCCTGCCAAGCCAACCCAGAATAGAACATGCACGCAGTACAGTTAGATATTTATACAGATTATAAGCAATCTCTATAAATGACAGGCACTTAAAGGGCAGAATTTCTGCCCTGATAACTGGCCCATCCCGGAGACAGTTGAACATCCAGGGACACCTTTTAAAAGGCACCCCTACCAGGAGGTGGAGAATACAGCCACATGAGATTCTAAATTCCTGTGCTAACTCATCCGTCTAGCTAACTCCCAGCAGAGGCTTATCTCTCATTCAATGGACTCTTGTCAAATACTACACTGTACTATGGAAGATTTTGCATGACTTGTAAAATACAAACAACAAGCCCATATACACGCTATTTAAAATATTCATCCTTGAGGCGCCTACGTGGCTCCATCGGTTAAACGTCTTATTCTTGATTTTGGCTCAGGTCATGATCTCACGGTGGTGAGATGGAGCCCCACGTGGGGTTCTGAGCTGCGTATAGAGCCTGCTTGGGATTCTCTCTCTGCCTTCCCCTTTGCCCCTCCCTCACGTGCTTGCTCTCTCTCTAGCTCTCTCTCAAAAAAATAAATCTTCATCCTAACATTTAGTAACTATCCTTCACTAACATAGTCAACAGACACCCTCCATCCCTACTTGCTCTCCCCAACAGAAACAGCAAAAGGAGAGCAGGGCAAAGCCATAGCTCTGAAGCCTGAAAACTCTCTCCTGCTATCGCTTGCTCATCTTGTTAGAATTTTACCATCGAGTTAAAAGTTCAACATGCAGGAGTTACATGACGGTTCCAACTCTCAGAGTTATCTAAAAGTAAGATCTACTCTTCCCCTAAAGTCATACTAAAGTAAAAAAGAACCAAATTATCACTTAGCATCAACTGTTTAACCAACATTTACTGAATAAATGAATGGGAAGACAAGTTGAGTCAACATCAATACATGAAATATTTGCTTTATAAACATGGGCCCAAGTTCTAAAAATGAATTAAGTCCCTTAAGACTACCCAGTAATACAATTCACACAAAGCTGGAATTTCACTCTATTTATTATTAAAGGTCAACAAGCAGTGACACTCTTACCCAGCTCTGGGGAGTACAGGAGTAACAACATCTTCCAACAAATGGCCTTTTCCGGCTCATGAGGCTTTCCTTCCATTTTAAGGTTGCAGATCTGAAGACCGTAGGTCTGAACCCACACTCACCCTAATAAACGTTAAGGGAAAAAAGTGTCTGAATGGCAAGGAAACAATACTTGTCCACTTGACCTAACACCGCTATATTTCAGAAGAGAAACTTTTGGTAGTGGGAGCTTCTTGGAGTAATTTTCCTTCATGGCACTCCCCTCCAACATCAACAGTTAGAACAAAACTTGGAACATAAGCAAAAATTGAGCACCTAAGAATGGTAATGGCTAGCAGGGACATCTGCACACTCAGAGGTTCAAAGACAACGTGAAATAGCCCAGGACAGTAGCAGCTAAAGAAAACCAGGCTTCTGGATCCACACATGAACCGGTAATCTTACTTCTCTTCAATCATTGACTCCCAAAAAAGCGCTATAAAGCATTACATAGTAAGCAAGCTGTTACGTACAGCTTGAAATATCTTACTTTAAATAAACAAACAAGGTAAGCCTATGGAACATCCCTTTATCCTGGCTGGAATTTAAATGATAGCTGTCCTGTCCAAGTAGGGTCAAATTCTGCTCCTCTGTTTTAAACATTTTGCTCACTGAGTTCATTAGTTGCTCAAATACCACTGATGTAACATTCTCAAAAATTAGCAACCCCCCCCCCCAAAAACACCACAAACCCCCAGAGCTCTGACATCATACATACTACGCAATGGAAACATGGGTAAAGGCAAGGAGAGCGTCTCTAAAGTTCCCCACTTAAACTGAGTTGAGCTCTCAATTTTCTCCTGATGCATTAAATGTAATGGTATTTGCACTTTTAATACATCTACTAAGCTTTAAAACAAAACCACACCATCTTTAAATATCTGACTTAAAGCAGAGTGTGCTCAAGAAATATTTTAAACATGCCATATTATGTCAAAGTAGAAAAACAACACAGGATAATTCATGTCCTTTGAAATGAGATTCATACTAAAATGTCTTTCCCATTTAAAAGAAAAAAAACCTTTATTTCCATTACAAAATTCATACTTACTACATTATGGAAAGCAGATACGGACAGTATCTTTATACACAACTCCTAGGGTTTTTTTTCCTATGCAGAGTATTTTGTTTTTTTAACATAACCACTGTGCTTAAATATCCTACCCAATTGTCTCTTCCCAATTAACATAAAACTATGAGAATTTTTAAATATGAGGCTTCATAGGCATACCTTCCAACAGCTGTTAAGAAGTTTCTTTAGCTATTAACCTCTACTTGATAGTATGTTGCCTCCAGTTCTCCACCTTCATGAACAACATTGAAACAAACATCTTTAGGTTGTATGTTTTTAGCCCCTCGTCAACTTACCCATTCCTCATTTGCATGCTTACATCGACCAACACTGTATTCTGATGAGTTTGGCAGGTAAGAAACATCTATTGTGCCAAGGGTCAGTGCAGATTCATCCATGTCACAAGGGGTAACTCCCAAATCATGGGCTATAAAAAATATAAACATATACATACGCCATTTAAATTAATAAGTAAGATACCAAAACTCAAAATTCTGACCTCGATGTTATTTTGCTCACAGGACGTCAAATGAACCACTGGTGGGCTTCCGCCATGTTTCGTCGATGTGTAAAAACAGACCTCGATGTATTTAAACTCAACAACATCTCTGGTATCCTGTTCTTTTTTCTTTTTTTAATCAACATTTGTATCTTTAGATTTCTTGAACAAAACAGCCATGAATGTGCAAGAGTAAATAATAGCTTATTTCTGGCAGGTGACAAAGGATTATTTTATTTGCATTAATAACTGAATAGTTCCTGGGAGAATGGAGACCATGTGTTTATTTAATTAAACATAAGTTAAATGTACACAAGTAGGTAATTTTTTTAAATTATGTGCTGGGAATTTTTGGTCATATCTACTATGCAATGGAAACATGGGTAAAGGCAAGGAGAGCGTCTCTAAAGTTCCCCACTTAAACTGAATTGAGCTCTCAAGTTTCTCCTGATGCATTAAATGTAACGGTATTTGCACTTTTGATACATCTACAAAGCTTTAAAACAAAACCACACCATCTTTAAATGTCTGACTTGAAAGATTTCATCCTTTTCAATAAGCCTTTTCATACTCTAAAGCAAAATGGTCACACAGCGCACTGCTAAAGAAAACAAGAGATTGGCCTAAAATATAAAAACTCCCTACTATAATTCTCAAATTGCTTCAGTTTGGGGCCATTTCTCATCTGGCCTTAAATTATTCCTTTAAAACTCTGAAAGGTCACGTCCACGGTAACTGTTATTTGGAGGGTATATTCCGATTTCATTATAATCCCCATAAGGGTTTGCTGCGGCAAACTATTATTCTCCTAGTCCATCCTTAACAATTTAACATGGCATCAACCTAACATAACAGGCCGGGAGAGAGAATAGGAAAGCAATGCACCGGGCATGATAGCTCTGCACGATTATAAAATAAATGAGCTATGAGTTTCACATGCAGAATGTAGCTACAACAGGGGGAGCCCCGTTGCGGCCAGAGAAAAAGTCCCTGGTGGCCCCAGACCTGGAGGAGTGGAAGAGAGAGTGGAGGGCCAGTAGGAAGTCACGCTTCGCCCCTCCCTCCCTACAGCGTTGATCCAAGGTCGAGAAGTAAAACCCAATCTGGAGGCGCCAGACTATGGGCCGAGGGGAACCAACTCTAGGTTTTGAAAGGAACAAGTGACAGGACGGTCAACTCTGAAGCCAAACATACCCGAATTCATATCCCCCACTGCTGACCATCTGTGTGACTTTAAACAAGTTGGTTAACTTCTATGCCTGGGTTTCCCCATCCGGAAAATGGGCATAACGTGGTAGACCCTACCTCCCATGGTTGCGGGGAGGGCTGGATGGTACCTATAAAGCGCCTAACCCAGTGTCTGGCACACGGTGTACGCTCAGACCAATCGATGGTCACGTGCCCTCGGATTGTTCCCGGCACCAGCTGCTTGCAGAGCACCCGGCAGCCTCAAAGCCAAGGTTCCCAAGTCCCCTTTAGGTGCGTAGGCTACTCCGTCCACAGGAACCTCCCTCCGCCCCGGAGCCCAAGCCGCGGCCGGGTCTCCCGGGGAGAAAACCACCCCGACCCCCACCCGGCACGAGCCGGGCCCATTTCTCAAAAGGAACCCCGGAGCTCGGGCCGGGGAGACAACAACCTGCCGGCGTCGCGCTGGGTCCAGCGGAGAGGGCGACGACGCGCCTGGCGCGGCGCTCCCGGCCCGAGCAGCCTCCCGCAGCCGCTCTCGCCCTCGCGGTCCGCACCCGGCAGCTCCGCCAGCCTCGGCTTTGGCTTTGGCTGCGGCAGCTGCCGGCACTTCAAGTCTCCGCCGCTGCAGCAACGTCGCGTCCCGATGACGCAACCGGCGCCCGCGAGTGAGCGGAGCCCCGGCGAGTCGGCAGACCTCAGGCTGGGGATGGGGGGAGCTGCCGGGGATGCGGGGGGAGGCTACCGGGAAGAGGCGGGGGGGGGGGGGGGGGGGGGGGGGGGGGGGGGGCGCCCGGGCTCTGCGTTCGGATCTCAGCAGAACCTGTGCACACAAAGGAGGCGGTGGGGCCAATAACCGAGTGTGAGCGCCTAAACGCGTGGTTACTCTGCCTGGGCGCGGAGTCACTGCGCGTGCGCCTGAGGCCCCATTGTGTCAACTGTGCCCATCTGGACGTCGGTGCCTAGGCCGCGCGGTGCTGGGAGTGTTCCCTGGAGCTGTTTGGTTCACGTGGGCACGTGCGGTCTGTCTTATGGGATTTGTAAGGCCCCGCAGAAATTGTTAAGGTTGGGGGAGCCGGGGCCCGGGAACGGCCCTGTCGTGTAATTTCTGTAACGGTGGCTGAGTGCCTATTCCTTACAATGCAAGAAAATTCTCGAAAGAGAAATAAGTAAGGCTTGAAAGAGCCTGCGTCCAAATTTGCCTACCCTTCCAACAAAATAACGTGGGGTAGCAAAGAAGGCCTTTCGCAATATTTGTCATGCCATTGACAAGGCCAATGGTTATCAAGAACATTAGCAATTTGGAAGGCTAAAGATAACCTTTTATGCGCACCGTAACAACAAACATTAAGTTTGAACCTGCAGATGGGAATACGAAGATGATTAAGACATAGCCGAGTCCCTGGCCTCACACCTCTGATGCCAGGCCTCCTCTGCTCTCCACAGGTTAACCCTGACTTTCATCGAATCATGTCTTCCACGTCTCCCCATCAGAAACCATCCAGAGCTCTCCACAGTCCGCATGCCGGAGCCTGGCACATAAGGTCTTCAACAGGTAGACCTCTGCTTTTCCCACTGTGGCCAGAAGGAACTCCCACTTCAACCTCTCTGGTTGTACCTAGTCAAAACATGGGCTCTCATATTCTTAATTGTGCTCACACTACCCTTCTAAGTTCTATCATTCTTTCCTGAACTAGGTCTCCAAGCCTTCCCTCACCTCTCCAGCCCTCAGTAATCACACTCTTGTGTGAAATCTCACAGATTTACCCTGGTGCCACAGTCTGCATATTTATCAATTTGTGTCATTTTTCCACAAGAGTATGAACGCATCATCAACTTCAGTGACTTTTCTCAGTCTCTTAGGTAACAGAACAGCACTATTTTATGAAAAACACTCAATAACTACTCTTGAAGCTGAGGAACAAGAAGAAAAACAGGAATTCCTTTTCTTGAACTTTCTACTTCTATTTCTAAATCCATCTCAAAATGCAGGAGTGTCCTTCTTTAGAAACAATCCAAAACTGTAGGAGTGGCTATGCATTAAAAAAAAAAAGAAAGAAAGGACTGAGTTGCTTGAAGTCCATGTCCCTGTCTTTATTCAAACCCACATACACCTTAACTCCAAGCACACACAACTAAGTCTTTAAAAGCTATGTTGACTAAAATATGATGAATTCAAATCCCCAAACATCATGATGTTTTGTGTATACATTACTGGTCCCTGACCAAAAAGAAAAAAAAAGGAGAAAACAGAGGAAAGTCTCAGGGTTTAAAGTCACGGCTAAAGAGAAAGTAACGAGAAGTGAGCTAGAGAGGGAGCATCATAGGAATGAAAATGTAAGCCAGAGGGGAAAATTAGATTCTCTTACACAGAGTTTATTTGTAAGCACTCTTCTGTAACATCCATTGCACAAGGATGACCTGTACTCGCAGGAGATGCGGATTGCAACGCACGGTGTTTCAGGTTACGTAATGAGAATTGTTTTGGAAACAGCTGACACCCTCAGCAATCTGTTTTATCAACAGAACAATAATCATTTATAGCAATCCAATCTAGCCAGCCAAGATGGAGCAACATTGACTGAATTTACTCTCCAACTAAAACAACTAAAGAGATAAAATAGGCAGCAGTGCAGAGCAGTGGTCCATAAGAGAGAGCAGACGAATAAAGGTGAGCATCTGATTGCCTCCACTTACTGCCTAAGGCAGGTGCCAGACAGCAGTGCAGACAGCAGGATCCAGGAAGAGCTAGACAGACTCCCTGAGTTGAGGAGATAGAACTGGGAGACCAGGAAAGCCCTGGAGAGAAGAGAACTACACAGTGTTAGGAGGAGCTTTGAAGACCTACAGGTCTTGCTCCAGTCTTCAGCTGATTAGCACGTGAGTGGGAGGAAACTAGCTATGGCCAGGGAAAAAGCCACCCAGACAGAGAGCTAGAACAATCACCAAAGCTTGCACGGGACAGGGATTTGGGTCTGTTCCCCCACATCAGAGTGGAAAGATACAGAAGTGATCATACAGGACGTGGAACAGGACCTAATCCTGGCTCCCAGATCAGAAACCTCGTAACTGATGACTCAGTAGGTCTTGCCTTGGGAGTGGAGTAAAAAGAACGTTAGGGTAAATGCTCTTCTGGTCCTGCCTAACAAATCTTAAATGCCAGCCCCAAAAGGATCAAACCATTTCCAACAACAGAGTCCCAAAAACAAAGCACAACAGTACTTAAAGGAAATCAGAAATACCCAGCACCCAACGGGGTAAAATTATAATCAGAGATTCAACTCCTCTCCCTAACAATATGTTTATAATCAATATTCTTTTAATCATTCTCCTCGCCATAGCTTTCCTAACATTAGTCGAACATAACGTACTAGGATATATACAATTTCGGGAAGGACCAAACATTGTAGGGCCATATGGTCTACTCCAACCTATTGCAGACACGGTAAAACTCTTCAACAAAGAACCCCTCCAACCCCTCACATTCTCTATATCCATATCCATCATAGCACCTATCCTAGGTCTCTCATTGGCAATGAGAGGCACCCAACTGAAAATGATCAGGCATACCAAAATGTAGGAAAAAAATGGCCCACCTATTGAGAAAAATCAACCAATTAACAGAGTCACAGAAATGACAAAGATTATAGAATCAGTAAACTAGGACATTTTAAAAAACAATTAGAACTGTATTCTATGTGGCCAAGGGAGCAGAGGCATGGAAAATCTTTTTTAAAAACCCACAAAGCAAATCCCTAGAAATTATAAGAATGTTGGCTGAGATTTTTAACACACACGCACACACCCCTATACTTCTATCAGATTAAACATTACTGGGGGAAAAAAGGTTAAAGAACCTGAAAACATTGCAATAAAAACTATCCAAAATGAAATACAGGGGGATAAAAAGACTGAAAATATAAGCAGAGTATCCGTGAGCTTAACCTACGTGCAGCAATATGAGCTGTGTCTAGTATGTGTCCATTATGTCTGGAATCCGTGAAGCAAATCTCAGAGTGAGGAGGGGTCAGCGCGGACAGAAACAAATGCAAAGAAATCGTCTCTGGAAACTTCCCAATTCTGGTAAAAACTATAAACTCACAAATCCTAGAGACTCAACAAACTCTAAGTAGAAATACATAGAAAACTATACCAACAAACATCACCATTCAATGGCTTAAAACCAGTGCTAAAGAGAAAATCTTGAAAGAGGAGTATGAAAAAAGATGCACCTCAATGCAAAGGGACACAGATAAAATGAGAGCAGATGTCTGTACAGAAATTTGCAGATAAGTCAGGGAAGCAGCATCTCTAAAGTACTCGAAGAAAAAACTGTCAATCTAGAACTCTTTTCCCCAAATAGATATATTTCAAAAATAAGACAAAATAAAGACATGCTCTGACATACATAGTCTAACTGTCCATTGCAGCCAAGATGCTCATGTGACCCAGTTCCGGGCAAAGAGACCTAAGAGAAAGTCAACTTTGAGGATTTCCAGAGCTTTTCTTTCTTAGTAAAAGGGAACAGGCAGCTGGCACTGCATCTTTTTCACTTTTCTCCCCCATTTGCTCGATAACTTAAAGTCTAAACCCAATGCCACCAATCACCTACCTCCACATTTTGTTAAATCTCTATCTGTTTACGTTTTTTTTTTTTTTTTTTTTTTTGAGACAGAGACAGAGCATGACACAGAATCGGAAGATGGCTCCAGGCTCTGAGCTAGGTATCAGCACAAAGTCCAACGCGGGGCTCGAACCCACGAACGTTAGATCATGACCTGAGCTGAAGTCAGAGGCTTAACCGACTGAGCCACCCAGGCACCCCAAATCTCTATCTGTTTAAACTACTATCATCTTGTTTTCTGTTACTCGCAGGCAAATGCATGCCTGACTCATATTTCATTTTGAGCACAATTCTAGCCACTATAACTCAGATATATGGGGGTGGGGGGAGAAAGAGTTAAGAAATAGTCCCTGCCAACTTAAGATACAAAACAGATGAACATAAGGCAAGGGAAGCAAAAAATAATATAAAAACAGAAAGGAAGACAAACCATAGGAGACTCTTTTTTTTCCTTTTTTTTTTATTAATAGTTTATTGTCAAATTAGTTTCCATATAACACCCAGTGCTTCACCCCCCAAGTGCCCCCCACCATGACCATCACCCCCTCCCCCCCTCCCCCTTCAGTCCATGGTTCGTCTCCAGTATTCAGTAGTCTCCCTTGATCTGTGTCCCTCACTCATCCCCGCTCTCTTTCCCCCTTCCTCTCCCCATGGTCCCCTGCCAGGTCTGTCCTGTTAGACCTATGAATGCAGACATATGGTATCTATCC
>PJEM01010867.1:0-53366 GCA_004023845.1 Helogale parvula | reverse complement strand
CATGCATGTGAGAGGGTTTTCTTTTTTTAATATTTTTACATTGTAGTACTTGTTTTGCTTGTTGGTGGTGTTTGCTTATTTAATACATTCCGTCAAGGACAGAAATTACATGCTGGTTTTTTTTCCCCCTAGGGAGTGTGTCTTGGGTTTTTCCCTTATTATTTTCTTTACTTTTTTTTTCTTTTTTTTCCTCTTCTTTTTTTGGTGGTGGGGGTGGTTATGTTTAAATGAAGTTGCTTTTACAACACCAAAGACTTAATCATCCTACAATTTTAAAGTCATTGGCAGTGACTTCTGATGTCACCTTGTTTGATAACAAGGGAACAAATACATAAAAATTCCTTATTTGTCCCAGAGCCCAGCTTACTTATTTCAGGAAGTTTTTCCCATTTTTGTTTTAATATAAAACCTTTGTAAAGGCCAAGTGAATACTTACTTCATGGAAGAACTGGAGAACGGGGATTCAGGAAGCCATTAAGCAGCATCAAGCTAGCATTAGAAGTCCCTCAACCTTTTGGGATCTGAATTGCATCATCTGTAAAGTAGGGAATGGAACCAGAATCCTATTTGTTGAGATGACTGCTATGTGATTTTACACCGCATATCATTGACCACAAAGCATGTATAGGCCAGTAAAGTTTTCTGTGTGTTTGTTTATGTTTTGCAGGGTTACTGTGGAGGCTCCTTCCACACCTAAGGTAGGAAATTACCTGTATGTAATAGCAGCTCTCAGGTGTGATGGTAGATTACTCTCACAGACAAAGGAAAGACATATATTTTGAAAATGTCATACTTACTCTTCACCTTTAATCTGAAGGAACTATTTCTGGTCAAATTTTTATAAGAATAAACATTACCAAACTTTGCATATATAAAACAAAAGAACTGATATCCAGAGTTAAAAAAAAAGTGTCCAAGTATACCTATGAAAAATCAGAAAGACCTATAAAAAATGGTGTTTGAGAAACATAACGTCTTTTATGAAAAAGTTTATCTACTTTTGTCCAAAGTAAAATTACTCTGAGATTCTTCTTAGTTAGGAATTTTCCTCTGTTGTGATGCCCTCTCTGGATCCCATGGTTTGTTGTGAAGTCGAACACCTCTTATGATAAAACACCCGAAGTCTGTAAATCATAAACAGTTAATATAGTTATAGAGTGCTCTAAAATGGGTATACCAGGGGCGCCTGGGTGGCTCAGTCAGTTAAGCATCTAACTTTGGCTCAGGTCATGGTCTCACGGTTCGTGAGTTCAACCCTCACATTTGGCTCTGTGCTGACAGTTCAGAGCCTAGAGCCTGCTTCAAAATCTGTGTCTCCCTCTCTCTCTGCCTCTCCACTGCTCATGCTCTCTCTCTCTCTTTTTCAAAAGTAAACAAACATTAAAAAATTAAAAAAGTAAAATAAAATGGGTATGTCAATATATATGTTTTACTTCAGAGTCAGTAAGGTATTACTATTTCAAGTCCTCATGTGCACCTCACCTCTGAGGGCTAAGAAACAATAGTTCAGTTAATACAATATAAAAAGTAAATATTAGGTATAAAGATGAAATTTTCTCATAACCCAATAGGTAAATAATGTTGAACCATCATAGTCAGGGGATTTGTGTTCTAATTTAGTTCAACCTCTAACTATCTGTATGATGTTAGACAAAACACACTGTAGCAGGTTCAACAGAGAATGGATAACCTGTAAAGACAATTTTTCCAAGGAGTTTTGTATGAAGAATAGGCACAATGATTCTGTGCCTCAATAGGTGCAAGGGATTAAGTGCATTTATAGTTTTAAGGTAGGACACTTGACCATACTGAAATTTTACCATACTACAAAAAGGCATGGTGAAGGTGGAGATGAAGGAGAGAAATATTGATGTAACAACAAAGTTCTTGAATGGGTGAGAGAGATATCTAAATGGGCCAGAGTTGAAATATTCTTTTAAAAAATACTACCTTAAAGATGAAAATTTGGAATGCCTTGGTAGGCAAAAACCCAGTGAAACTGAAATTGAACTAAAGCAAAGAGAACATGAAATGTTTAGTGAAAAGGGGAAATTATAAATATACTGTATACACTTATAAAGAGTTTTAGAAATGTAGCCTTTAACGTGCAATTGTATGTTTTTTAAAACCCATTTGCCTCATCATTTTTCCTTTTCCAATTCTATTTGTGTTTTTACTAATTAGCTGTCAGTAAATGTAACCAACAGTGGTAGAATGGAAAGACTGAAGTTTTCATAGACATCCTCTCTTCCCTAAGAGACAAGAGATATTATCTAGGTTTGGCAAGCAACTTTTAAATTGTCACCTTGACATAAAATATCAAGAATATCAAATGCATGACATTATATACATTAATTTTATTTATTTATTATTTATTTTATTTTATTTGAAGCTTTCTTTAAAATCTTTATTGATTTATTTACTTTTTCTAAACTTTTATATAAATTCTAGTTAGGTAAGGTATATTGGTTTGAGGGGCAGAGTTTAGTGATTCATCACTTACATATAACAGTACTCAACAGAAGAAGTGCCCATCCCCCATTTAACCTATTTAACCCATTAATTCATCTACTTTCCTTCCATCAACCTTCAGTTTGTTCTCTATGGTTTGCCTCCCCCTCTTTTTTGATACCTTCCCCATGTTCATCTATTTTGTTTCTTAAATTCCATATATGAGGGAAATCATGATATTTGCCTTTCTTTGACTGACTGATTTTATTTAGCATAAGACATTCTAGCTCCATCCATGTCATTGTGAATGGCAAGAATTCATTCTTTTTGATGGCTGAGTAACATTCCATCACACACACACACACACACACACACACACACACACAGAGACATGCATACTACATTTTCTTTATCCATTCATCAGTTGTTGGACACTTGGGCTCTTTCCATAATTTTGTGGATACATTAATTGTAGATCACACATTTCATTGGAAAATGAGTTCTTGGTCACAGGCAATGTTTTGTGAAACATACTGACAGAAAATATTTAGTTTTCTATAAATTAAAGCACTGGTAGAGGCCTGATGGTTAAAGGGGGTATAGCAAAACCCAGAATCGTTGATATATACATAATTCATGATAATATAATTACATATATGTACATCTTTTATTGTATATGTAATATATGTATATGTAGCATACAATTTATAATCTGGAATCAAAATATATAATTATTGCAGTGAGGACAAAACATTGTTTTGTATGAGAAAGACCAGTAAAGATAGCCACTTGTGAACAGATTAATTAACTAATAGGATGGTGTCATATTTGAAATTTTGAGTTGGTAACTGCCCTGTCAAATTGCAATGTCTGTGATGACAGAATATTGTAGCCATGATGTAGGGGATTCTTTACCTTCAAATGTATTCTCCTAGAACCATTTGGTTATAAGAGCACATGGAGAAGGAAAGATACTAATTTGAATGATAAGGACTCATCCTGTCCCTGATTATTAGAATGCTGATCATTAGCAGATTTCTGGTAAGTGTTTCTGAATTTGGACTCAAGCCATTCTCTGGTTTTGTTCAGGCATTAATCCTGGTGAACTTGCCCAGGAATTGATTTAAGTCCCAAGATATAACCAACTTTTCTTGCCAATGCTGGCATTGAAGTGTTACGTTCAAAAGTGGCCCATGGAGAGAGAATTTTGTTTCTTCACTATTCACCCAGGGCTCAAGTCTTTAGAGACTTGTTCGTGCTGGCTATCTTACTCAACAGGCCATAAGCACCGAATCCAGACCACATTGTAGAAGGTTAAGGAACACTGTGAATGAACTGGGTCAAGGTAGTTTCAAACATACTGGCCTTCAGACCCACATATTCATGCATCTAAGCTCATCCTATAGAAACCTCTACTGGCCCAGATTTGACATGCTAAACTTTATAAAAATGAGGGTTTATAAAGTTTTCTGGATGTTTTTATTATTTGAGATTATGCTTAAAGTAGACAACTTATTACATTTGCTTTTTCTCCAGTTGCTTTCCTTACAGTCAGAGGGACCCACACAACATTATTTCGTAGAGTGTTCCCAAATGGTGTTCCCACATATAAGGCAAGGGTTCTGGACTCAAAACAGTGAGAAGACACCTGAGAAACAAAGGTAAGCAAACTTCTCTACCAAGGGACTTCTAAGAGCCTCTATTTGCTAATAGGCATGGTGAACCTTCCAGAAAGGGACATGACATGCCATAATTCCCAAAATTAGATTAGGTCTGGGAAATACCACCCTTGGGAATAATGGATCTGGTCCTGTTTTTCAAGTTTTAAACTTTCTATAGCTATGCAAGCTGTGGAACCTAACCAAATGGAAGTTGTTTCTTAACACTTTTTCTGATGTGCTCTTAC
Source organism: Helogale parvula (assembly GCA_004023845.1). Lineage (NCBI taxonomy): Eukaryota > Metazoa > Chordata > Mammalia > Carnivora > Herpestidae > Helogale > Helogale parvula. Next base: position 49,009 of record PJEM01010867.1, on the reverse strand, counting down.
TGTATTTCCCCTTCACTATCATTCTTAATCAAAATATATTTTTCCTAAAAACAAAGTCATTTTCTTTCATCAAATTATTATTTGATTATTATTTATCTCTCATTTATCACTTATATCCCAGTTCATACATAGTTACTTGCATGTCTGTCACCCCTTCTAAGCTGCATATTTCTTTAATATACATGAGTGACGCATCCTTTATCTTTGATCCTTAGTGTGAGTTTACAAATTTGCAGGCTGTGGACCAAATGCAGTCCATAGACCACAGAGTATTATTTTAAAAAATCCTCTTTGAGTTAGTTGAAAATATTTAGATTTTAAGAATTTTATGCTTTGTTTGAAAAACTAGAAGACCGGGCAGTAGTTAGCTGGTATTCCAGCATGGACAAAATTGGCAGAAGTTAAATAGCAAATGTCCTCCTTAAATAGGACATACACTGTCTTGTGCGTGAGGGTTCCCTTTGGGCTGCTTCTTAAATTTGCTTCTTTTCACGTTGGAAGTATCTGGGTGGACAGTCCTTGTTTTGAGACCTCCCTAATAAAGAAATAGAGTAGTCTCTCAATACATCCTGCTTAAAAAAAAAAAAAAACTATAGAGGGGCAACTGGGCGGCTTAGATGATTAAGCATCCAACTTCAGTTCACGTCATGATCTCACAGTCTGTGATTTCAAGCCCCGTGTGGGGCTCTGTGCCGACAGCTCAACACAATGGAGCCTGCTTTGGATTCTGTGTCTCCCTCTCTCTGCCCCTCTCCTGGTCTCTCTCTGTCTCTCAAAAAGGAATAAACATTACAATTTTTTAAAAAAGTGTTGACTAATTTAAAATTGAAGTGTATCTTAGTTCAGATTCTCCCAGAAGCAGATCCACAGAGAAAGATTCAAATTCAAATAGTTTCTTTGAGATATAAAGGAAATACTGTAAGGACGTGAGAAAGTAATTTGAAGAAACAAAAAAGGGTGCGTTTGGCCAGCTGCCTCTGTAGGTAACTAGAGTTGATCTTTTAGGAAAGTTCTGGAAACAATGGAAAATATACAGTTTAGAATTATCCCAACTGAGGGGTGAGAAAATTGGACTATCTATATATCAACTCCTGTCAGTTAGACCCTGGGGGTAGAATGTCTCAACATATTTATATCCAAACCACATAGGTAGACCAGCTCTGTCAGATTTTGGGAAAAGTGCTCAGTTTAGAGATGCTGATTTGAGTATTTGGAAATCAGACAGAAGAAGCTAGAACGGCAAGATTCTAGAAATATGTATAGGGCATTGACAGAGTCCCTCACAAACTGCTCTGGTTGGAAGAAGAAAGGAAGGAGCTGTTAAGAATTTCTGTTGGGAGTAGTAAGGATTGATTTAAACTCATAAACACACAGTTATTACTTGCCCCTGTTCCTCTAGCTTCCCACCTCACGTTTCCAACCATAGAGTAGTAAGAAAAAAATTTTTTTTCTGTTCCATTTAGAAAGTCCTCTAAGTATGGGATCTGCTCGTCTTGTGTTTTTGTTCTTTTCCCAGACTTCGGAAAGTTTACTTAAACTTGATGCCATATGGATGATAATGCCCAGAGCAGACCAGCTCACAGGGTGACGGGAACCTTGAATAACATTAAATATGGCTCTGTCTAGAGTTCACTTGGAAATGCAAGAAAATTCTTGTCCTATTAATGTAAACACACTAGCAATTTTATCCAATATTTGTAAATAAAAGTTACTCGTTATTGAAAATTATCCAGGGTTGAAAGGAAAAGTCATTCAAAATCATCAAAGTGTATTTTACTGGTGAAGTGATGTTTGTGTCTCACTGTGTTGCATGAAATGTGTTTCTTTCATAAACAACAAGACAAACTTTAAAATAGATATTACTGTTTTTATAGGAAGAAAAGAAATAATCAGATTGAACTCCCCTAGATATCCAGACGAAGTGGAAAGGTTCCTTTTCCTTCCTTTTTAAGTGGGAATATTGTTAACCCCCGGCAACTTTCCTTTTTGAGCCTGTGTATCAACGCAGCTATATGAAGTCACTCTGGGATCGTGGGCCTTTTAAGATTCTAGAAGCAAGATTTGGGCTCAGTTTGCTCTCAAAAAAAATCAAAATGCTTGCTTTTTAACAGAATGTCTTTAGCCATGGTTAATTTGGAGTTTACGTGGTGTTGAAACTTTGTGACAAATTGCAACTTTTTCCCTGAATTAGTTTTTTCATGTGCTGTACCTCACTGAGATTGTTTCAAATTAATTTATAATTGCTATTAGAAGGCAGGACTTGGTGCTTAAAATCTTATTTTCTTTTTGTTTATTTTTCAATGATTTCTCATCCAATTCAGAGAAATCAGGGTAGTTCAATGACATGTTTAAATTTCTGGGAGGAAACTACAATTTTTATTATCTGAAAATAAGTATTAATTTTGTTAGATGTAAATAGTGTATTCTGAGTTTTTTCAATTTTCAGTGTTATTTAAGAATTGTAGATTTAATGTAAGTCTGTGGGTTGTGTCAATAAGGGGGGAGAGATTGCCCAAACACTGTAGCGTAAAACTTGTAATCATTTTAAAGTTTAATCACCATATAAGCAGAATATTAAAAGTTGGAATTAACATGTAATCTGAGGAGTAACACTTATCTTTTACTGACATAAAACGGTTTAAAATGTTAACATTAAAGGAAATAAAAATAAATGTGGTCATTTTGATATGCATCCAATGTACATTTTCCCAAATATCTAAGAAAACATTGGTTTTGACATACATCTGCTGGGAAATGAGAACATTATCAGAAGACTGAGTACTTTTTTCAAGGTGTGCGGTTTGTGTATACATTCCTACTAGATGGTTTTGAAGTTCTACCAAAGTCTGGGATACTTATTAATACTTACATTATAAGTATTTCAAATGTACTTGAAAGAGGTGTGAGGAACAGATGTTTTGCCTGAAGTTTATATTTTACATGCATATCTGTCTGCTCATTCCAAAAAGGCAGACCTCAGAAACTGAAGAAGAGGGACTCCTGAGTGACTCAGTCGGTTGAGCATGTGGCTTCAGTTCAGATTGAGATCTCACGGTTTGTGGGTCGAGTCCCGCATTAGACTCTGTGCTGACAGCTAGCTCAGAGCCTGGAGTCTGTTTTCAGATTCTGGGTCTCCCTTTCTCTCAGACTCTCCCCTGCTCATGCTGTCTCTCTCTCTCTCTTTCAAAAATAAATAAAACATTTAAAAAATTATAAAAGAAATTGAAGAAGAAAAATCATGTCCTGTACCCACATCTCCTTCCAAACCAAAGCAAACAAACAATCCAATAAGAGCTGTTAAGTATTATTTAGCTTTCTTAATAAAAATAGACATTGCTAGGATGGGCAGATTACACCAAGTTTGATACTGAATGTGTCATTTCCCCCCAAGTCTGCTGACTCTCCAGTTCCAGCTCTGTTATTATTTCATAAAATTTTAGAGCTCTGATGCAGACATAATATGTGTCTGAATATCATTTGTTTGCATAATTGTAAATCCTAGAGTAATAATGAATATAGTAATAATAGTCATTTTAGGGTCAAGGATCTTTGGAAATTGTTGTTCAAAAAAAGTCTGTGAAACTTTTTTATAAGAAAATGCCACAAAATCCATACAAAATTCAGGGGATTGATGGGCTTCAATCTCCATCTCTAGAGATCCACAGGCCTCCTGCTAAGAACTTTGTATAGAGTTCAACTTTATCTAAACAAAATATTACTATTTATTTTTAATAGACATCTCCATAAGTAACTTTCTATCTCAGGATTAGTCATTATTATTTAGACAAATATCATCGTCCTTATTCAAACCTCCTGTGAAGCACAAGGCACAATTGTAGTGAAAGTGCTTGGTAAGTTTATAAATGTGATTCATTCATTTGCCAAATATTTGTGGAGCACTGGCTATGTGCCAAGTTTTGTTCAATGGGCTAAAGGTACCAAAATGGAGAAAATAGGATACAGCAAAAAACACACATGCTCTGGAGCCAGACATGAGTCTACATCTTTGGTTATCTTAATAGTTGGTTCCTTTGATTTTATATAGGTATATATATACATATAATGTGTATGTATAATAATATATATAACATTCAAATAAACACTTAAGGAATTCATAAACTTAAACACAAAAATTATGTATATTTATTTATATTTTATATACTTAAAAACATTTACAGTGGAGTATTACATGGCAATGAGAAAGAATGAAGCATGGCCATTTGTAGGAAAGTGGATGGACCTTGAGGGTGTCATGCTAAGCGAAATAAGTCAGGCAGAGAAGGACAGATACCATATTTTGCACTCATAGGTCTAACAGGAGAACAGGAGAAACCTAATGGAGGACCAGGGGGAGTGGAAGACGGAAAGAGAGTTGGGGAAAGAGAGGGACGCAAAACTTGAGAGACTATTGAATACTGAAAATGAACTGAGGGCTGAAGGGGGAAGGGGGGAAAGAGGTGGTGGTGATGGAGGAGGGCACTTGTGGGGAAGAGCACTGGGTGTTGTATGGAAACTAATTTGACAATAAACTACTTAAAAAATTTTAAAAATTAAAAAATTTAAAAAACATTTACATAAATGAATGACATATAATTATATAAATATTATATAAATATGTATTTACATGAAAAATCTTATACTTATTTCATATCTGTATGAACTATATACATATATAGGAAATTATATATATTCCAAGACTTATAAGGATTAAATAGGTGAAAACATGGGGAAAAACATGAGAAAGGATCCACCATTAATATACTTCTGGCATCCTTCCTTAATATTCTTCTGGTACTTGATTAATATTTGTTTCTTTCCTTCATTCATTCTTTTGTAGCCCTAAAGTAATCCAATTACTAATGTGACAAACACACTTGGAAATAAAGAATTACAGTGTTGGAAGATAGGGAAAAAAACACAAAGAAGGCAATGCCTAACTCTGCCTTACGGAATTGGTGAGCCTCTCTGCATGGAGGCACTATTTGAGTTAAATACAACTCTGAGAAGGAAGATATCTCAGGTTGAAGAGGAATAGAGAAACACATTTGAGGCAAGAGAAATGCCTTTGAAGGGTGCAAAATTATGGAGTTTGGTGAAAGTCAAAACGTTTGTACAGCTGGATAGGGAAGAATAGGGATTTGGGTGAAGTTTATGGAGATGGAAAGAAAATGATAAAAGCAAAGGTTGGTCTAGATATGAAAGGTCATGTATATCACATTAGGGAGTTTTTCTTCTGTCCTTTAGGGACATAAGGGCCATTATATGTGTTTCAATAGGACTAAAACTTGCTTTGAGCTACATAGACTTGGAATATTACCTAAGACTTAGTTTTCAATTTGTGAAATAGGAAGACTATTAGTACACAGTATATAGGCTCACTTTATGGAGTTTAAGTATGATAGAGCAAGTGAGCCTTCTTGGTGAAGTGCCTGGAATATGGTCAATATTCAATAGATATTAACCACTGTAGTAAAAAAAACCATATCTCATATAATTAAGCATCGTCATCTTTGATTTGGCACTTTCCTTTTGTAGATTCCCTAGTCAGCCAGAGCCATGACACTGCTTCAGGTAAACACAATTTTTATGGCACGAATACTTTTAAAATAGGTTCTTCAAGTCTATTAAGATGGTATTTTAGAAAATATAACTTTTTATTTACAAGAGAAGGATTTTGTTATGAAAAGAAAGACTCTTAAGAATCAATGGAAGAAGGTTTTGAAGAATGCAGGACATAAGGCATATTTTTAAACATAATACCAAACTGATGAAAGAAGATTATCTGCTTACATCCCAGAGGCTAAATGAACTTTGTATGGACTGTGGGGAGGGTAGAGAAGAATTGAATGGAGATGTGTCTTTTAAAAGTTCACTTGGGCCTGGGGCAGGGAGCTATATATATCTAAGGGTTCTGGGGACAGTGAATTCAGTACTGCCCACCATCATCTGTTGCTAGTGTTAGGGAGCATCATGAAAGGCACGCTGATGTCTTTGGGGTTCTTTGCTCATAAAATGAGCACTAAGTGTCCTCTGCTGAGGAGTCATCCAGTTGGCCTAACCACTTAGTGGAAGACCTTCCACTTTTCATTGGGAGATCTTCTATCAGTAGCTGTCTAAGTTGTCTGAGTATTTTCTTACACAAGTTTCTTCCTTTGCACTTCTTGATTCCTATCTGCAGTGCACTGTACATACATTTTCCTTTCTCACTTTCCAAAGACACTTGTAAACCCCAGACACTGATGGTAGAATTGTTGACAAAAGAATAATTTTAATGGTGACGGAGAAAAAGTCCTCAGCATCCATAGTTGGCTGAAACCCATCTCCAATTTTCCATTAACATAATTTTAAGAATTATTTTAGCTTCAGTACTGGAAGATAAAAACATCTAAGCAGAATGTGGGAAAATCTCAGGTGAGAGACTAAAATAAGGCATATATCTTTCTGGTAGATTACCAACAGAGACTTAATCTTTCTTAGTCATGATTGTATCCCCAGTGCCAAGCAGGGTTATGATATATTGGAGGGTTATTGGAGTTCCAGTTCTAATGCCTTGTTTCCTCACCAGGTTTGGGGATAGACAAACCATGTATTGTAAATGAGATTAGTGATATGTAATATTCACCCAATTATAGTTACAGTGAGGTAACTCATTGCATGAGGTATGAAAAGATTTTAGTTCTTCTTTTTCTTTTTCTGTCTCCTCTTCCTCCTCCTCCTCCTCCTCCTCCTCCTTCTTTTTCTTCACATAGCCTGTCCATACAGGATCCTATTTACACTCTTAGTTTTATATATTTCACTCAGCTCATTGATGACTATATTAATGGTGAAGTGAGGAAGAAAAAAGTAACAAATCATCAAAGAATAAAATTAGATACCTGGTCAAATCAGCCACCCTTTTGGACCAAACAGAAAGTTTGTTTATGAACCAATTTTGAAAGAAAGTGGAGAGCCTAGGTAGGTTAAGATGGTCTATCTCATCAAGACTCCAGTTTTGAAGTTGTAGCTGGAATGGTTAAAATTTGCAATATTCTTCAACCATCAGTAATATTTTCATAAAAGTCTGGTAATTTTGGGGAGAGCATATACACTTAATGAGGGAAACTTGCTTGTGAATCTTCAAGTGTGAAAACAGTCAATTTTGATTATTCAAGCCTTATGATTTAGCCATGTATTGATTCTGAGGATAAGGCAAAATCTGTTTGCCTTTGATGTTTAGTAATGAAATATGATGTGATTTGAAGGTAACTTTTGCTAACATATTCGGCAAAAATCATGTCCTTAAATTCATAATAGTGAAGTGGATTTAGTGGATGGTTATAAGATACATATTTTATCACCCCCTCTCAAAGAAGACCTTCCCTATATGCAAATATTTTACGAAATTTTCAAACAGACAAAAAATTTAAAAAGTTTTTAGATCACTAGATTATGGATATGTGCTGTGAAAAAAGATGTTACAATAAAATGCAAGGCATATTTTGAAATTCCTAATACCAAGCATTTTTATTAAGGGAGTTACTACTAATCATTTGAAATTTTGAAGAATCAACAATAGAATAATAAATATACTCAATTTATTCTTAAAAGATGATAGAATAATGGCAAAAATACTGGCAGATTTTATTTACTTATTTTTCATATAGATGCCCATCTAGTGAATTATTCTATAATAATTTGTCTATATAATTATTCTAAAATAATTATAATAATTATATAGACAAATCGTATTGTCTCTAGATATTTCAAAGTCTCAACAAATCACATCTTTCTGAAATCATCTTAATGGAATTTTGTTTGATTTCTTTCCTTGAGTATTACATTTAATGCCATTAATGTGATTCCTATAGATATCATGTCCCCTATAAATCAGTTTTTATAAACCAGAGCTGGAAGAAGGAGGTCCTAAGATCCTATTCTTTCCTGGATCCTTGATTTCTTGGCTATCCCTTATCTTGGTTTAACTCCTTGAAAACATTGCTAATAGTAACCAAAAATGAGAGATTTGAAATGTCTACTTTCCTTAGTCTCTTCTATAATGGTAACTTATCTGGAGAGCTAAACTGTGAGACTTATGTTTATATATATTATTATCAGTAATTCTCAATGAGACTTTAATTGCTTTGATTTCTGTTCTGAATGTGGTGTCTGGGATGTGTGCCAGAAGTTCTCTCTTTGAAAATAATAATAAAAATACATCTAGGTTTTGATTTTGCAAACATTTTCCTGTTTAATGGTTCACTGCATGAAATGTTAGTGAATTATATGTTTTGTTATCTTCAATTTCATTATAAATTCTAACTGCAGGGTCTTGTTGAAAAAACTGTTGAGGTGACTAGTGATAATCCCATAAGAGGTAATGAAGCATTTTCCGAAATTAGCTTATCAAATTTATATTTTGAATTGTATTTTTTGAGTCTTTGCTGTTGATAAATTACCTCAGAGTGAATGATAAGTTAGACATGAGGTGAAGCTTTCAGCCTATTTCTTATTTTGTTTTCCCTTGACAGATGATAAGCCCTTTTGTCATTTAATATTTAACTCTATTTTGGAATACAAGCTCATTATAACAAAGCAATGAAATGTTTAAGTTGGGAGTTGTCAACATTATACAGTTGGTATATTGTATAAACCGATTTCAAAAGAGATAACTTTGCATTACATATATGTTTCCAGGGCAGAGATGTTTCTGAAAACCTTTTTCCCTATTGGACTTTATGGTATCAAAAGTTATTTTTCATTGTCTTTAGGCTATTCTTTTGGGAAACGTGTTAAACCAAGGACAGAAGAAAAATCACAGATCAGAATTGGGGAACCTTTTAGAGCTCCATCTTTAATGCAGAATAAATACACTTTAATATATAACTTCAATGAGTCACATTTTATACATCATAAAGTTCATCTATTGCAAGTATACAATTCAGTGATCTTTAAAGTAAATTTACAAGTTGCACACCATCACAATAAATCAGTTTTACATCTCTAACACCCCAATAAATTCCCTTGTGTCCACCAACTATAAAACTCTTTCCCCCACACCCCCTACCCCTACCACTTCAGGCAACCATTAATCTATTATTTATCTCTACAGGTATACCTTTTGTGGAAATCTCACATGAAAATAAGGTCATATTTGTTCTCTTGTGGGTGGTTCTTTCATTCAGCACACCGTTTTTGAGGTTTGTTCAGGGTGTACCATGTATCAGTGGTTTATCTATTTGTGTTGCTGAATAGTATTTCATTGCAGGGATATGTCACTCTGTCTATTCATTCATCAGTTGAAGAATATTTATTTAGGTTATTCTAATTTTTGTCAGGCATTAATAAAGTGGCTAAGAGTATCTGTGTGGAAGTTTCCCTGTGGATATGTCTTTGCATTTTTCTTAGATACCTAAGAGTAGAATTCCTAGGTCATATGACAAATGAATGTTTAACTTTTTAAAAAGTTTTAATTTAAATTCCAGTTAGTTAACATACTGTGTGGTATTAATTTCAGGTGTAACACATAATGATTCAACACTCATATAACACCCAGTGCTCATCACAACAGGTGCACTCCTTCATTCCCATCACCCATTTAATCCACTTTCCTACCCACCTCTCCTCTGGTACCCATCAATTCGTTCTCTATAGTAAGACTTTGGTCCTTGGTTTGCATCTCTCTCTCTCTTTTCCCTTTGCTCTTTTGTTTTGTATGTTAATTCCACATATGACTGAAATCATATGGTGTTAGTCTCTTTCTGATTGACTTATTTCACTTAGCATAATACTCTCTAGCTCTATCTAAGTTGTTGCAGATGACATAAGATTTCATTCTTTGTGATGACTGAGTAATATTTTATATATATATTCTTTATCCATTCATCAGTCTCTGGACACTTGGATGGTTTACGTGATTTGGCTATTGTAGATAATGCTGCCATATACATTGGGGTGCATGTACCTATTTGAATTAGTAATTTTGCATTCTTTGGGTAAATACCTAGTAATGCAATTGCTGGATCCTAGAGTAGTTCTATTTTTAACCCTTTAAGAAACTCTCAACCTGTTTTTCAGTGTGACTCCACCATTTTATATCACCACATTCATTTATTATTGTCTGTCTTTTTTATTAAAGCCGTTTTAGTGAATGTGAAATGGTGTCTAGTGTGGTTTTAATTTGCATCTTTTAACAATTAATAATGTTGGGAATCTTTGTTTATACTTATCAACCACTTTTGTGTCTTCTTTATTCAAAGGTATACTCAAATCACTTGCTTACATTTGTTGGGTAATTTCCTTATTATTGAGGTATAAATATTTTCTGTATATTTAAGATATGAACCCTTACAAGATACATAATTTAAAAAATATTTTCTTCTATTCTTTTAACTTTTCAATTTCCTTAATGATGTCTTTTGAAGCACAGATGGGTTGGATTTTGATGAGGTCAAACTTACTGTTTTTTTTAAATTTTATAAATCATGGTTTTAGTATCATCTAAGAAATCTTTGCTTAACCCAAGGTCTTAAAGATTATCTCCTGTATTGGATTTCTATATCTGCTGTAATAAATCATCACAAACTTAGTGTGTGAAAACAACACATATTCATTATATTGAGGGTCTGTAGTTCAAAGTTCTGAGATGGATCTCACAGAGCTAAAATCTAGGTGTTGGCAGTCCTGTATTCCTTTCTGAAATTTATTAAGGGAGAATAAATTATCTGGCCTGTACCATCTTCTAGAGATCGCTGACAATCCTTTGCTTGTGGTCCTTGCCTCAATCTTCAAGCCAAAATAACAAGTCATGTTCTTGCATGTATCATTCTTATCTGACGTTGACTCTTCCATTTTCCCCTTTCATCTACTTTTAAAGGCCCTGTAGTTACATTGGCCCTTCTTATCAGGAAATAATTCTAGTTGAAGTTCAGCTAATTAGAAATCTACAAACTGAATTACCTTTTTCCATATAGCTATGACATGAATGGGCATCCATGAGCGGCCATTAGTTTTCCTAACACATAGACTGTACTTTTGGTGTGATATATAATAAATTGTTTTCTAACCAATAGTCTTCCAAAAGTTATCCTCCAAAAGTTACATTATTTTAGCTCTTATATTTAAGTTTACAACACATTTTTGAGTTATTTTTATGAATAGTAGAAGAACCTACGTTCATATTATTGTGGATGTGTAATTGTTTCATCAAGAAAGTTATACTTTTCCTCAATTAACTGCCTTTTGTCTTTGTCAAAAATCAATTAACTATAAATGTAAGACTTTATTTCTAGACTCCCAACTATGTTCCATTAATGTGTATGTTTTTCCTCATGCCAGCACTTCTTTGTCTTCATAACTATAGCTTTCCATTAAGTTTGAAATTGGAAAGTTAAAGTCTTCTGGTTTTGTTCAATTTTTCTCAAAATCATTTTGGCTATTTTAGATCTTCCCTGTTTACAATTCCATATACATTTTGAACCACTTTTCAACTTATGCAAGAAAACAAAAACAAGAAACAAACAAAAAACACCCAAAACTTAAAAAAAAATCTGGAATTTTGAAAGGGTTTATGTTGAATCTACAGATCAACTAAGAATGGTCTCCATCTTAATACTGAATCTAAGAATCTGTGAACATGGCATTCTCCTCTAATAATTTAGATCTTTATTTTTCAAAGTTTATTTTACTATTTTGAGAGAGAGCATGAGAGAAAGAGAGGGAATAACAGAGAGGAAGAGAAGGAGAGAGAGGGAATCTGAAGCAGACTCTGCATTGTCAGTGCAGGTCCTGCAGCAGGGTTCGAACTCACCAACTGTGGGACCCTAACCTGAGCTGAAACCAAGAGTCAGATGCTTGACTGACTGACCCATCAGGTGCCCCTAGATCTTCTTTAATTTCCCTTATTGATATTTTCTCATTTCCACTATAAAATTCTTACACTTCTTTGATTAAACTTTATTCTTTATGTTACTATTATGAAAAGAGTCATAGAATACATATGCTTTTGAGTAAATGTTAGCACTAAGAATTTTAAAATATGAAGTTGTATTTAACTAAATGGGAAAAGCTATCCATAACAAATAACTTGCAATTATTTTGTAGAGAAATCTTTTTAGTAGATTGAATAGTTCATTAGTTAGCTGTACAGTTTAAATATAATTAAATCTTCTAAAGCCCAGCACTTAAGGAATATTTCTTGCATAAAACTTGAAAAAAGTGTTAATATTTAAGAAAAAGTTTGGGGAGGTAAAGCATACTACATTTCCTTCTTGGAGATTCACTATACACATTAGCATATTAAAAGCTCAGAAACCTATTTTGGTTTACTTAGCCATATTTTAGTAGATCATTTATTAACATCTCAAGGTACTCTAATGTACACTAAAACATAATTCAGGGAATTCTATGTTAGCAATTTATGGTTTGGACACCTTTTTTTATAAGCGTGATACCTCACAATTACCTGTGAGAGTAGACATGGCTATTGTTATAACACTAAAAGCAACTAACCTAATCCAAAGGTCTGGTGAGTGTTGGAGCCAGGGTTTATATCCATCTCTTCTGCTTCTAAATACCATGTGCTCTGAGAGAAGGCTGGTTGTCTGACTGAAGTATCAATTGATAAACTCATAGAAGAGAGGAGAAACCACTAGTTGACATATAGGTAGCCTGGGTAAGCAGAATGTTTTTGAAAATGAGTCATTGGGTACTTTTTGTTTATTTTCATTGAATCAGTTTTCAGACCAAATTTACTAAAAGAGAAAATGCTTACAGTTGAAACTAGAGAGTTGGTAATCATTAAAGTAGGCCTCTACAAATATTGACCCAATTCCAATAAAGTTAGTTACAGCATGGTGAAATCAAGAATAACTAAGCAGGGGTGCCTGGGTGGCTCAGTCGGTTAAACCTCCGACTTTGGCTCAGGTCAGATCTCACGTTCGTGGGTTCGAGCCCTGCATCAGGCTCTGTGCTGACAGCTAGCTCAGAGCCCGGAGCCTGCTTCCAGTTCTGTGTTTCCTTCTCTCTCTGCCCCTCCCCCTCTCATGCTCTCTCTCTCTCTCTCTCTCTCTCTCTCTCTGTATCAAAAATAAATAAAAACATTAAAAAAAAAGAATAACCAAGCAGAGGGCCCCCTGGGTAGCTCAGTCAGTTAAGCATTGATTATTGATTTCCACTCAAGTCATGATCTCATAGTGCATGAGATTGAGTCTCATATTTGGCTCTGTGCTGACAGTGCACAGCCTACTTGGGAATCTCTTTCTCCCTCTCTCTCTGCCTCTTTCCTGCTTGTGTGCATTTATGTGCTCTGTCTGTCTGTCTGTCTCTCTCTCAAAATAAATAAATAAATAAATAAATAAATAAATAAATAAATAAATACATATTTTAAAAAAGAACAATCAACCAAATATTTACCTTTTAAACCAAGCCAATGACCAAAGTCTTACCAGAAACCAACCCCATGGCACCTTAATCTTGGGTTTCTCGCCTCCCAAACTGTGAGAAAATAAATGTCTGTTGTTTAAGCAACTCAGTTTATGGCATTGTGCTACGGCAACCTAAACAAACTATGCAATGTGCCAACTAAATATCACTATCCACTGTCATGAGTGTCATAACAGACGTCCGTAGGGGCTCAGGAAAGGGAATGATTGATCAGAGGCTTCAGAAAGGATAAAAACATCTGAACTGGTTCTTAAAGGATGGGTATGGATTTTCTGGGAGATGACACAATTGGACAATCGTAAAAAAGTCCTTAGGGTTTGCTCACTGCTTTCTTCTTATCACAAAGCTCTTCCTTCCAAGGCTTTCATTCAGCACATTAAGAATAGTCTTAATGAATATTATCAAATGATTTCCATGGATATTGCTGTTCCCCCTCGCAAGATTCTAGGGCTTTTGAACTTCTCCATTTCTCTAACCTCACAGCATCATGTCTATGTTCCCTATAGATATCTTCTGGTTTCTGTGGAATTGGGTTTTAAGGTGCCTTTAAAAATCTCTAATTGGAGGTCAATGTGGAGAAAGCACAATGTTAGGAAGAAAATAAGGTCATCGAGCCAAATCCTAGACAAGCATCCCCAGAAGGAAGAGTTCAAAAATATTCCCCTTTAATCATTTACTGCCAAAGAGGATAAGTTACAGCCTGTCTGTGTTCCTATCTTATTTTGTGCTTATTCCTTCTATTGTGAATACTAATGCATTATAGTTATTAATGTCTACCCTCTCCACTGGACTGTGGGTTTCATTGCAAATGATATTTCATTTCTTCCTTTTCTGCTACTGGCTTTCTTTCTTTCCTTCCTTACCTCTTTCCTTCCTTCCTTCCCCCTCATTTCTTCCTTCCCTCATTTGTTCAACTAACATATCTGTATCTAAATGCCTACAACATGCCACTCACTCTTCTAGGCACTGTCAGTACAGCAGCGAAATGAGCTGGTTATTCTCAGCAAGGTGGTTGTACATTAGAAGTAAGGTGGACAGGCAATAAACAAAGAAATAAAGAAATGGCCAAGATGATTTTCCTGATAAGTGCCCTAAAGAGAGTCTATGATATAAGAGAGAGAAACTATGGACAGTGGTAGAGAAAGCTAGAGTCTGAAGATAAAAAGGATAAACAAGCACTGCAAAGATGAGTAAGAAGAGAGAACAGAGAAAAAGCCCCAGGTAAATAGGATAGCAAGTGCAAAGGCCCTGAGGTAGTAAAGAGTTGATTTTATTGAGGAACAAAAGGCATGGCAAGCACATGATACATGGACTGGAGGGAAAAAATGAAGTTGAAATTTATAGGTCCTATTGAGAACTCTCAATTTGCTACAGTGTAAAGCCATTAAAAGAATTTTAATCTAAGGAGAAATTTTTATGTTCATGTTCAATTGCAATGCACAATTTATACTTTTAAATATCATTGTGAAAGCCAGATCTCAAGTGAGCATTTATGGAAGCAGGAAACTTGTCAGCAAGTTACTCCTGTAATCTGGGCATGAATGAGGAGATCCTCGCCTAAGTGAGGAGTCTTGCAGATGGAAAAGAAGAGAAAACATTGAGATATACTTTTGGAGATAAAAATAAATGATGTGATTGTGAATTGGATGTGAGAGTCCAGGAAAAGAAAGAACTGAATTGTGATGTCTAGGTTTATTGTCTTTGAGCAACTAGATGCATGACAGTGTCATTTAACAAGGTAGGAAGGAGGGAAAGAAATGCGTTTGGAAATTTAAAAGGAGGGTTTTTTGGACCATAACTGTGAGATATTTTGGCAGACATATCAATGACACATTGAGATATAGGAAAATAAACTCAGGGGGAATTTTTATGTTGGACACAGACTAGAGTTGATATTAAAAGGCAGAGAATAGATGTGGTTAAATGGAAGAAAGTGAAGACAAAGAAGGGAAGAGGCCCAGGACTGAAGTGTGTGCATGGCTAAACAGCAGTGGCCCCTTATTCGTGGTCTCACTTCCCACGATTTCAGGTACCTGTGATCAACTGCCATCCTGAAGCAGATGATTCTGCTTCCGCTGCATCGTCAGCACGTCAGTAGTAGTCTAACATACGTCATGGTGTCTACATCATTCACCTCACTCCATCTCATCATGGAGATCTTTTTATCATCTCATATCATCACAAGAAGAGGGGAAACTACAATTCAGTAAGATACTTCGAGAGAGAGAGACCACATTCACACATTCATAATTTTCATTACAGTATACATTACAGTATATTGTTATAATTGTTCTCTTTTTAGTTATTGCTGTTAATCTCTCCCAGTGCCTGATTTATAAATCAAGTTTTATCAAAAGTCTGTATGTATAGGAAAAACATAGTATATATAGGGGTTGGTGTACTCCATGGGTTCAGGCATCCACTGAAGATCTTAGATCACATGCCCCACTGATAAGAAGGGACTACACTCTACAGAAGATGGAGAGATAGAAGCAGGTGGTGCAGCATAGGCAGGGAAGCAGCAGCTGGAGGTGGAGGAGGAAAGAAAAGAGAATAGGACCGAACAGAGGAGGGAGTGGCCAGCTGTGATGAATGCTGTTGACAGGCTGAGTGAGATAAGCTGGCGGCATGTTCATAATATTCAGAAAATAAATGTCATAGGTGACCATCCAAGAAGGGTTCCCTGGGAGTGGTGGAGACAGAAACCAGACAGAGAGCTAAAGAGAAGACTCCCAGGCTCCCACTTTCTATTATTAACCTGAAACCTGCATTGTATCTAAATCTGAACTACACTTCTCTAAATACACTTATTCTGTGGAGCCTCACAATCTGGTTGCTGGGATGATCTTATGTCAGATTCAGAGATCCTTGTAATCTGAAATAATCAATTTGTAGAATTTGCTGAAAAACAGTCAGGCCCAGTGATGCTGGGCCTTCAGGACATACTTTGTTGTTGGATAATTGTATGATGCTTCATCCGCCAAATAGAAGAATGACTGTAAGCAGGCACTCACGTTGTGACCTCATTACTGCTCATTACTGACAGATTGGGAGTGCGTAAAGAAGATACATTTGCAGAGACAAAAGGTATTTTACACCACAGTTTGTTCCCTCTCTGTTTCTTCTACCCAACCTGAAAAGTAATTTTCTATTGCCTAATCTTGGTACTTTCTGGAAACTAGAAAGAGAGAGAAAAAACAGATTTTAAAGCTTCTCCTTGAGTAACCTGTCTCATGGGCTGTTTATACAGTGAGTATAATTCTCTTGGAACATGAATGAGGAGGAAGGAAAAACCTTTAAAATGATTAGCTAAAAGAGTTTCATTTCTTCCTTTCTATAGTAGGCCATGTTTGTCTGTCCTTTTATCTTCTCTTGTTTATTTTCCTCTAGCCTTAGTTTATTCAAAGCCTGTACATAGCTGAGCCAAAGCATGGTTTGGAATCCGAGTGAAGATTCAACCACAGAGCACTTTTTTATAGGGACTTGTGGAAAGTTGTTGTTTTTTTTTACTGTTTTCCTTTCCATCTTGGGGACGCCTAAAAATAACTTGCAGGTGGGCAACTTAATTCCGAGCCAAATTCTACCTCTGTTCTTTATTACATTATTTGCTGCATTTTTAGAAAGTTTTACAGCTGATATTGAAGTTTTTGATTATTTTTTTCTGGATCTGTAATTTCCCAGAGTTAGTTTATAGGCCTATATAAAGTCCATAATCTTGTTTTTATTATAATTTTAGTTTTGGTAAATGAACAATGGAGTGGAATTTGGACATGGGGCCAAACACGATTTTTTTCTCCCACAGTGAAATGGTCCCTAGTTGTTACTTGATCCTGGCATTGAACATCAAAGGTTCAGGTCTCTTTTAGGAAATGTGGACAGCAGAAAACGTCCCTACTGGAGGAGAAGGCGGGGAGTGGGGTGGGGGGGCAGGGAGGCAGTCAATCCCCCTAGACATTGCAATGCTCTCTGTAAATAGATTTTTTTTTTTGATTGAGCCATTCAGAAGCTGCCACACACATCTGTATTTACAAATTCAAAATGCCTGGTACTATCACTTGGGCAGACTTGTTATCACTAAATTCCAATTCTTGATGTGATTTCCTGACTGATTGTTGTGCCTGCAACTGTAGTGCCTTATAAATTTCTGTTTAAACAAATGCATTTGCTCTATTTTTTTTCTAACTGAATGTTGCTGGATACCTCAGAATGAGGCCTTTAATACTAAATAATTAGGACCATAAACTCTTCAATTGACTGTTATCATGCAGTGCATGTAGAAGCATTACTACAAGCTCATTATTATTAATCTGGGAAGCAATGTGGTTATAATTAATTTCTACTCAATCCCACTTCCTTTAACAGGGGATGCACACATCTGCTTACACTTAGTGAAGACTTACTACCTTCAGAATCGTTGTCATCTAAATCACAAAAATTACTGATACTGTGCTCAAAATTAAAGAATAATTGCAGGGCACCTGAAAGACATGGAAGAACATTGAATTTGAGTCAGGAGACTTGAGTTACAGTTATGGCACAAGAAGTATGTCCCTTTTTTGAGTAATTTCAAATCTTTAGGCATCAGGGTCTTCATTTTGGAATGTAGGCATTTGAATTAGGTGATGACCCTATTATTTTCTTTACCCAAAACTCTGTGAGGCAACATAAAGTTGTCCCTTTTTGGGGAGGGGGAGGGGGGAAGAGATGATGGTCATGAAAGGGGGGCACTTGTGGGGAAAAGCACTGGGTGTTATATGGAAACCAATTTGACAATGAACTATTATTTAAAAAAGTTGTCTCTTTTTCTTTCTTTTCTTTAAAAATTGATTAACTTTACAAGAAAGACATGATCTGAATATAAGGCAGAATGGATCACACAATACAAATAAGAATATGTTTGTTTTGACCAAACCTCTCTCTCCCCGATCTCAGCTCCTGATAAAATCATATATTTATTTTAATGTGAATGCTTTCCGATCTTTTTCTATGGGTTATATGTAAGTGTGTATTTTTAAAAATGATAAAACTATATTTTAATGTCTGCATAACACTTGTCTTAGGAATGTATGTAACATATTTAGCCATTGTCCTATGGAAGTATAGTCATATTATTTTTCTTTTAAAAGAATGATGACCAAAGTCCTTTTTTCAAACATATGCAATTAATTCTACATGGAAAAGGCTAACAGGTGAAATCGTTTCATAGAAGGAATTGCATGTTTAAACAATTTGACAGGTATTGTCAAAGATGCCTCCAAAAAGTGCTGGAGTTTGTATCACACAATTCTTTATATTATATGACTGTCTAAAATGTTGCCCATCTGAAGGCAAAAATGTGCTAGCTCATAATTAAACATTTTTTTTAAAGTTTACTTATTTTTGAGAGAGAGAGACAGACATACAGAATGAGGGCTGGAAAGGGGCAGAGACAGAGGGAGATAGAATCCAAAGGAGGCTCCAGGCTCTGAGCTGTCAGCACAGATCCTAATGCCGGGCTCAAACCCATGAACCCTAAGATCGTGATCTGAGCCGAAGTCAACACTTAATTGACTGAGCCACCCAGGTGCCCCTCTCATAATTTTTATTTGCTTTTCCATGATCACAAGTGAAAATGAGATTGTTCTTATCATTATTGGCTTTTTATGTTTCTGTTTATATTCGTTGCCCAACTTGTTTTTAAATATTAATCTATATAATGTTTTAATACATTCTAGATACCAATTTATTCTTTTGTATATTAGACAATTATTTTTTCCAATTTGTGACTTATTGTCTACCTTTGTTTATAGTGATTTTTATATTTTGTTTTTGTTTTGTCCAATGGAGTTCTTGCTTTACAGTATTTTCCAGAAATGATGTGTGTACTTTTTATGTAAGAAAGGTGGCCTATTGTGCAGAAATCAATAATCAGTAGATTTATAGAGGATCCACTCTGTGCAAAGTAATGTATCAAAAATAATAAATGAAAGATAATAATTTACATGAAAAGAGTAATATCTTGAGTTTCTTAATATAGCATATTTAAATATATACCCTGTACTTACATATACTTTAATGTTTAATAATAAGGCAAAACATTGAACTAGTCACATAATATTTTTATATTTTGAAATAAGGATCAGGATATCCATTAAGATAGAAATTAAAGTAAAAATCACCTGCAATTTCGTCATTCAGAAATAAGTTCAATGAACATCTTTATGTTTATGTGATTCTTTTTGTTTTCTTCTATGTACACATATAGAAAAAGCAAATATGGTTGCATCCCAGAAATATTAGTGTCATTTGACTCCCAAATTGTGGGATCTTAGAAGAAGATAATGTTTGCCATTATGCAGTCGGTGCAGTAATGTCATTTGCTGAGATGCCTCTGGTGAAGGAGAACCCGCTGCTTTTCCAACTATTGGTCTTCCTTTCCTTTCTCTCTTTTTCCTTCTTTTTTTCTGATAGTGATTATATTAGAACAGTCCTTTCGGCACATCCTGCAATTGGTCTCCTTCTAAGCCTTACTCTTTGCTTCTTTTTGCCTTAATCATATTTGGATGTATTTGTTGATGAAACAAATACGCTATTGAAAATAACTACTTGTGCATGTCTACATGTAACATAGACTTGTGCTCTGTGTGTGTGTTCTGTAGCCAATGACGGTGTCCTAGGGTGTGAGGGGACAAGATAACTTTACTGAGCTTCTGTCTCCATGTGTACCTCTGCCCTAGGTACGCATGAGCCCATTGGCTTGTCATTCTCTTCAGTGTTATATTATTGTTGATAGAAATCTCTTTTACTGAGAAGAGCCCCATGATACCTCTTGTCTGGCTAATGTCTTGCCCTTCAGTTCCTGGTCATCTGTTAGCACCTCTAGAAAGTCCTCTCTGAGCTTAGCCTTTTTCATGGCTCCATATGGGTTAGATGCTTCCACACTCCTACCTTCCACACTTCTCTTGGTAAGTGTACGTCATACCACTTTGGAATTGCTTGTTGATTTGTATATAGGCTTTTCATTAGTCTGTAAGCATCTCAAGAGCAGATCTTTCCCATGTCTGGGTCCACAGCACTTTGCATGTGCAGAGTAGACTCCAAATAAATATTTGTTGAAAGGACAGCAAGTGACAGAAAGCATAAACAAACTCTCATTAATCTCCAGGGTCGCTTTCAAAATCCCTTAGAAATGGCCTCTCATTTCGGCCAGTCTCGTCTCCCTTTCTGCATCCAAGACCCTCTTTTTTTCTCCCCATGACTTGCTTTCTGCCTTTTTTAATGGAAATCAGTTTCACTTTTGGCTTCTGTTAATCATGCCTCTTTCTTTTCACCTTGTTTCAGTGAGACAGCACAGAGAATGAACATGGATGGAACCTTTCTACTACTGAACGTTGTGACTCCACACATGAATATTTTGGTCTCTCATATTTATTAAAAATACATGTGTCTATCTATCGTCTATCTATAAGATATGCTAGGCACCAAAATGGTTCACAGTTAATATTTTATGAGCTGGGATTATGCGTTATTTGTATGGTTTTCATTTTGTTTGTGTTTCCTAAATTGCTCACAATGAAACTGTAATCTTTTTTTATGTAGGAAAAATATTAAATTATTTAGAATGTGAGTTATTAGATTTGGCAATGAAGAAATCCCTAGTGTCCCTCCAGGAAAATTTGAGGGGAGTAGTGAAGGAGGAAATAAGATTGCAAGGAGGTAAGGATTCCAAGCTTATCACTGACGAATTTGGAACTTTTGAAACTTCTTACCCTACTGAGATGAACTTCAATTTAAATTTAGATATTACAAGATGTTGATAATTTTAGGGTAATTCTAATGAATAATTGCTCATCAAATGAGTTTCATTTAATCACCTTGGGAATGGATATAACGTGTACTCTCTTTCTCTGTGGAATGAGGAGACTTAATGTTTGTCTCTGCCATTCCAGGTGCAGGCTCAGGAGTCGTTATGGCCATGGGACTGAGGTCTGTGCATCCTAGAGGGAATGGCCATATAAAAACACTCTGCACTTTATCAAGTTTCTTTTGGATCGTTTAGCTTTCCATGAAATTAGTTCCTTCTCTCCCATGGCTGGTAAGACTATTCGGGAAATTCATGTTCAAGGGCTTTGCTCCAGGACCCTCTGGAGACAATGGGGCAGCATGGTGGGAATGGCATACGCTTTGGAGTCAGACAGGCATCGAAGTTGGATTGCCAACTGAGCCATTTGCCTGCTGTGTCCTGGAGCATGTACATCCCCTAATTTCTCTATGTCTGAGTTCTTCACCATAACAGCAGGGTTCTTGGGAGGGTCATGACACAATGCTAATATTTGTGGGCGTTAGTTACTCTCCTTTCATTTTTCCTGTTTCTTCCACCACTACTGTATTTCTTCTGTTTTAAATAAATGCTTCTTATTCTTGTGTGAAGGGCATGGTCTCCTTAGAGAAGTAATAAAAGCTGTGGACTCCCTGCCCAGGGAAATGCACACTCCCACAAAAGTTGATGTATAATTTCAGACAGTTCACAGACCCCCGTGAAACACTTCCATGGACCTAGTCTCTAATAAATATTGTTATATATTTAATTTCAGCTCAGTTCCATTTTCCTTTTATAGACTCTCTTGTGGGATTTCAGCCTCAGAGCCTTTTTCAAGGGCTGTTGGAGACTGGAGAGTGTGACATCCCTCACTACCCACCAGCACATGCAACAGGCAGGTGTCGGTGAGTGGCCATGACTACTTGAGCACAGTTCTCTTCCCCTTGTTAAATTTTCTGGGGCTTGCTTGTTCAAAGCAACATGTGTTTACCTCCGGGATGCAAATGAGGCTTAAACTTACTGGATCAGATTCTCTGACACCTCAAAGCCTGGCTGAGCATTCTCCTCTGGATTGCTCCAACTCTTTCAAAGGGAAGCAAAAGAGCCCATTCATCAAATCCCCAAACTTGAACTCATTTTATTTCTGTTCAGTGGATAGCATGCTGCAATATGAAGAGTGAAATGAACAAACGGAAACAAGCATACAACATCTGGATTTTGTTTTTGCTTTTGCCCTTAGGGGCTCTCTCTGACTGCAGGGTCCTCTCTGCTTTGCCTGAGGTCTAGGACACATAACACCTTTTGAAGCAAGCTTCCGTCAGTGAAAATGGAAAAGGTTTATATCAATACTAAGTTCTCTTGCCCCAAGTAGATAATCCAGGGGCTCCTACTGTGTGTTGGCTCCCAGAGTTTCCTCAGCCAAATGATGTACTAGTTGCCCTCATAGTAATCAGTTTGATAAAGCACATTTTATTGCTCAATTTCTATGCCTGTCTTACTTCCCACATACTTATTAGTGTTTCCTTCATTCCCAAAGTGATCACTTGAACTTAAATCCTCTGTCACAGTTGGCTTCTGGAAGAACCCAGACTACAACATTATCTAACGCACTCAAGGGACATGGTTTGGCTCTCACTTCTTGGAGGAGGTTTAACATCCACGACTGTGCCCACTAAATGCCTGTAGTAGTTCCCATGCAGTGTAACCATCAAAGCACCTGCTCACACATCCAAATACCCCCCTGAAAAGGGAGCTCAGTAATACTGCTATCAGTCACAAATCACAGATCTACAAGATAAACCATTTGATTCTAGCTTGAAACATATGCTTGAATAATTGATTTAAGTGTGTAATTTTAAGTTAAAAGGAATAAGATACTTCTACCAGGTTTTGCAAATAATATTGTAATGTTTACAATAATTTAAGATTTACTATATTTATGTCTCTAATTTATTAAATTTATAAGAATTGTTTCAGTTCTTTGGAAGCTTTTTCTGTTATTCAGATAATGGAATTGCATATAAAAGAAAATCAAATATATTAAATGTATAAATGTTGTTTAAAATATTTAAGGGGATTTAATTAACTAAGCTGTAAAATCCTCTTTAAAAGTCATACTTAAAATTTACTGGATTTATAAATAGTATCACAAGCTTGTAAATTAAATCTAAATGCTTTGTGGAAAAAAAAACACCATGACTAAGCCTCTCCATTTGTAACCTTAGTAAATTAAATATTAATTTAAAAATCATAGTAACCCTACATAATCTTTTCTGTGTGCAATAACCTCAAAGAAATGATTTCACATTAATAGTGTTTAATAAGTCTTGCTCTTTGTTCTAAAAAATTTGCTAAGAATCTCTGTCCTTTCTTTATCAAACTTAACCCATCTTTTAAATCACCCTTCTAACTCCTGCTTCCCTGTGAAAACTGCCTTTATGTCTCCTGTTCTCCTTCATTCCCTATACTTCAACTTCTACTATATTTATAGTCTACATAATTCAATGTTACCACAATCTAGTTTCTTGTGGATTTTTTGGTTTTTCTTCTTTCCACATAAGGCAGCACAGTCCTATGACTGCATTGATAGTTCTTTCACAATGCAAGCCTTTCACTTCTTTGAAATCACCCAAGGAATCTTCCCAAACCCACTCTTCCATTGTGAAGAATCCTAACTCCAGTGAGAGCTCCTGACTGGCTCTGGTTTCCCTCTAGTTGACTCTTTGTTCTTGTCCAGTATCTGGCCTTAAATGAGTTGGCCCATGGTATCATCTCAGTCACAGGTGGTAGAGCCTGTTGGCTTGCAACCCCCTAGAGATCTTCCCTGGTATAGTCTTAAATCAGACCCCTGAATGAAGAGGGCAATGAGAGACTTAAGAAAAGCCAGGTGACTCCAAGTTGGTAGGTGGCAGTTTTAATAAGCAAAAGAAACTTCTATAGGAGTCTTGTCTCTGTAGCAACAAGTAGAACGGATCTTTGCCCTTGCTTGCCAAATATTAAATGTTTATAGAGTGACCTTACCTGGGTTCAGTTACATGTATCATGTGGGTGTTCAAACACCACGTTACCCACTCAAGGCTGTACTTTTAGAGTAGCCTCTGGGAGTTGAAAAAGCAAGCAGAACCCACGTTCCAAGGACAGAGGCAGGTCTGAGGAGCCTCTGAGTGCCCAGGTTCAGCTCATGGGTCTATTGGCAATCACATCCTTTCAATGACCTCCCCCAATAGGGTCTCACTTATCATTGTTCAGGACTCAGCTTAATATAGCTGCCTTGACTATATTTGTATCAGTTATCTCTTGCTACAATAATGTATATTAACTGTGTCAAAACTCAGAGGCTCTAAAAAAGAATTATAGTTCATTGTGAGTTCTGGCCTCAGCTGGACTCATTTGTGAATCTTCCACCAGCTATGGGTCAGGAAGGCTGATTTTGACTGAGATATTTTGCAAATTTGAAAGTCAACTCGCTGTTGGCTAATTTGAAAGCCTGGAGTGGAATGACTCGGCTTTCCTCTTAGTATCTTTCATGTAGCCCCAGGCACCTTCTGAGACTATCTGGAGCAATCACAGAAAAGGTAGAAACAAAGTGACAATACAAATTCTCTGTCAAGCCTCAGTATAGGACAAGTCTGCTAAACTCCTATTGGCTCAAGCAAGTCTAATGGCCAAGCTCATGTTCAAGGAACCTGGAAACAGTCTGGAGACGAAGTATGAGGCCACAGGGCAAAGAAGGAGAAGGCAGAATTGGGCCATCATTGCACTAAGGCAAAATCAGCACAAAGATCAAAGAACTTACTAGGAATTATGAAATTGAGACGCAGCTCTGTTTCTGGATGATGTAAAATATGAAATCCCTGATATATTTTTGCATAAATGAGGAAAAGATTCCAAGGGAACACAGTGCACAAGACAAGAATATCTATCACCATTTATGGATAAATCATCATGAGTGATTGCTTATTCTACATGACTGGATCCTATTCTGTTAGAATGTTTTCTTTAATTTCAACCATCACATCTATTTATTTTTTAAAGTTTTTATTTAAATTCCAGTCAGTTAACATGCAGCGTACTATTAGTTTCAGGTGTACAATATATGAATTCAACAATTCCGTATATCACCCAGTGCTCATCTCCACAAGCATACTTCTTAATCCCCATCGTTTATTTAACCCATCTCCCACCCACCTCCCTTCTGGTAACTATCAGTTTGTCCTCCATAGTTAAGAGTCTGCTTTTCAATTTGCCTCTCTCTCTCTTTTTCTCCTTTGCTCATTTGTTTTGTTTCTTAAATTCCATATATAAGTAAAATCATATGCTTTTTGTCTTGCTCTGAGCAATTTATTTCACCCAAGATTTTATTCTCTAGCTCCACCCATGTCATTGCATATGGCAAGATTTCATCTTTTTATGGCCGAGTAATATTCCAACACACACACACACACACACACACACACACACGCACACACACACGCACACACACACACGCACACACACACACCAGATCTTTCATATCCATTCATCAGTTGGTGGGCACTTGGGCTGTTTCCATAATTTGGCAATCAACAGAACTAAAAGGCAACCTATGGAATGGAAGAAGATATTTGCACATGTCATATCTGATAAAGAATTGGTATCCAAAATATATAAAGAATGTATAGAGGCCCTGGGTGACTGAGTTGGCTAAGCAACCAAATTCTTGATTTTGGCTCAGGTCATGATCTCACAGTTGGGTTGACAGCATGGAGCCTGCTTGGAATTCTCTCCCTCTCTCTCTGACCCTCCCTTGCTCGTGTATGCTCTCTCTGTCTCCAAAAAAAACCTAAAATAAACATTTAAAAAGAACTTATAAAACTCACTATCTAAAAAAATGAATAAACCAATTAAGAAATGAGCAGAAAACATGAATTCTCCCAAAAAAGACATGCAGATGGTTGACAGAAGCATGGAAGGATGTTCAATATCACTGATCATCAGAGAAATACACATCAAAACCATGATGAGATACCACCTCACACTTATCAGAATGGCTAAAATCAACAGCATGAGGAACAATACATGCTCGTAAGGATGTGGAGAAAGGACATCCCTCTGGCACTGTTGGTGGGAATGCAAACTGGTATAGGCACTGTGAAAAACAGGATGGAGAAGCCTCAGAAAGCTGAAAATAGGAATATCCAATTAACCAGCCGTTGCACTACTATTTACCCAAAGACCACAAAAATATTAATTCAAAGGCATACGTGCACTTCCATGTTTAGAGTAGCATTATCTACAATAGTCTACTGTGGAAGCATACATTTATGTTGAACTCAGTTTGAATTACACTTTTTTTTTTTGTAAACTTGAAGAGTTTTAGCTCTGACAACCTCATACTGTAACAAGGCTTGAAGGAGAACACAGTGTAGTGGTTCCTAAACTTGGAATCCTGTTCTCCCTTCCCTTTACCCTGAGGTTCTGATTCAGTGGTTTTTGGTGAGACAACTCATTGTAAGCAGCTCCCCATAGAATTCCAATGCATTGCTTCGATCTGGGATTTATTGCTCTAGGTAATAGTGTACAATGGTACTTATTTAAGAGTTTTTGGGTGGCTCTTACAAAAATACTAGAAGATTAGCATTTATAATTATACACCTTGAATTCCAAATGAAAGAAATGATTACATAATTTCATCCAAAATCTTTTCCCATGATCAATCATGTGAATGAATTTGTCACACACACACACACACACACACACACACATACACACACACACACACACAATACAATTACACATCCTGCATTAAAATTCTACATAATTAACATCTAGATATTTGAACATTTTGGAATAAGGAGATTCATTCTTTGAAAGTAATACAAACCCATAATGTTAACAGTTTAAAGATGATTTTGTGCATGCATGTTCGTGTGTGTGTGTGTGTGTGTGTGTGTGTGTGTGTATAAAAGAAGGCTTAAAAAGTGTTTAAGAGCACTTCAAAATAGAAATTCCTGAACAAACATTGTAGGCAGATGGTGTCTTAAGAAAATCTTGCAGCCACGTGAATTGACACAGAAGCTTGTTAACAAATCCAGTGCACTTACAGGAGCCATATATTAGGAACTTCCTCTGGCAGAGAGATCTCTGCTGCATTTCCAAGTTTTTAAATAAACTGATAGCTCTCTGGAGGTTTTATTCAACACTTAGGTGTTTATCATCCTTAAAACATATGCTAAATACTTGATTCCTATTTGCTCTTTTAGGTGAAAGAGTGAGTTAAAGAAAGAAAAACAGATCTGTCCATAGAATTTCAGATTAATTTCACCGAATTCAATTTCTGGTTATGCAAAAGGCACTTGCAACATGCTAAGGTCTTACACATATCTTATGATGCATGATTTAGAGTTATATTTTTGGATGGAACATATGTATAGCATGAAGCCATATTTTTTCTGGGGAAAACACTGCTTCTTCTAAAATTCAAATGGCATTTCAAGAGACCCAGACAGCCAAAACAATTCCTTACTTTAACACTTCCTTACTTTAAATTTTCATATGAAGCAACCCTGATCAAAATGCTGTAGTACTGGAATAAGGACAGACATATAGGTCAGTATAATATAATTGAGACTCTAGAAATAAACCCATTTGTTTGTAGACATCTGGTTTTCAACAAGGGTGTGAAGACCATTTGAAGGGGAAAGACTAGTCTTTTCAACAAATGGCTCTGGGACAACTGGACAGTCACAGGCAAAAAATGAAGTTGGACCTTTATGACACATCATATGTGAAAATCAACTCAAAATACATGAACACCTAAAGGTAAGACTTAAAACTATAGAACTTTTAGGGGGCACAAAACTTAAAAGCTTTGGATTTGACAAAAGATTCTTAGATATGACACCAAAAGCATGAGCAAGAAAAGAAAAAAGCAGGTAAATTGGACTTCATGAAAATTAAAACTTTAGGGCTGCAGAGGACACTATCATGAAAGTGAAAAGGTAACCTGTAAAATAGGGGCAAGAATTGTAAATTATGTATCTGGTAACTTGTATCTAGCATAAGTAAAGGATTCTTATAAGGAAATAATAAAAAATTCTATTTTAAAAAATGAGCACATTTCCCCCAAAAGATATATAAACAGCCAATAAGCAAATGAAAATATGGTTTACGTCATTAGTCATCATGAGACCACAAATACCCTTGACACCTTTCCCATGAGATACCACTTCATGCCCTCTAGATGGTTAGAATGAAAAATAGTATGACAATGAGCATTGGCGAGAATGTGGAGAAATTAGAAACCTCATGCATGCTGAGAGGGATCTAAAATGGTTCACTCAGTTTGAAAAGCTAGCTGGCTATTCCTCAAATGATAAAACTTAGAGTTGTCATATGACCCAGCAATTTACTCCTGAGTATATATCTAAACAAAAACAAACAAACAAAAAAACAAACATTTGCAAGAAATACACATGAATGTTAATTGCATCATTATTCATAACAACCCAAATATGAAAACAACCCAAATGTTGATAAACTGATGAATAAATAAATTGTGATCTATCCATACAATGGGATATTAATCAGCAGTAAAACGTAATGAAATATTGGTTTATGCTACAACATAAATCAATCTTAGAAATATATTAAATGAAAGAAACCAGTCAAAAAGATCATATATTACATAATTCCATTTATATGAAATGCTCCAAATAGGCAAATCTACTGAGATGGAAAGTGGAATAGTGATTGTTTAGGGCTGGAGGTGGGAAGGGGGTGAAGATAGGGTGATGATAGCTACGGGGTACAAGAGTTCTTTTTAGAGTGACAAATATGTTCTAAAATTGAATGTGTTCACATCCATATGGAGTGTCCATTTCTACATGTAAGGAGATCCAAAGTTGTCACTCTGTCATAACAAGTAAAAAGCTGAACAGACTGAGGGCACCTGGGTGGCTCAGTCAGGTGAGCATCTAGCTCTTGGTTTCAACTCAGTTCATCATCTCACGGTATTGTGGGTTAGGGCCATATCAGGCTCTGTGCTGACAGCCTAGAGCCTGCTTGGGATTCTCTCTCTCTCTCTCTCTCTCGCTCGCTCGCTCGCTCGCTCTCTCACGGCCTCTCTCCAGCTCATAATGTCTCTGTCTCTCTCAAAAATAAGTAAATAAACAAAAAATATTTTTAAAAAGTTGAATAGACTGACAAGTTAACAACTCTTCTTGGATTTGTGAAAGAAGAGGGGGCACAGGGCAACCTGCTTCTGCCATGATTGGAGAGACAGACAACCATATATATAAGGATTCATGATTCAGAGACTCACAAGCAGAACCCACTGAAGGAGCCAGTCTTGGGACAGGAAAATCTAATACATAATTGACAAATTGCCAGAGGCTCAGTGTGGATGATTTTGAGAATTAAGTACTCCAAGGAAACCCAGTCATGGAGGCTCCCATAATTTTGTGAAATTTCCTTTAGAAGCCTGACCAGTTTCTCACAGTAAATATCTGAGAAAAATCTTCTCATGCTTCCAGCATGGAAAGAAGAAAAGGAATCATTTTAAAATAAGCTACCCTGAGGAGAAAATAGTTAGCTGGAGTCTGACCTGCTGGGGTATTATTAGAGTTTAACTGAACTGGGGGAAAAGAAATACCCAACTTAACTCTCCTTTAACTTTCTACATGGGAGAAAGGAAGTAGCCTAGTCCAGCCAACTCTAGTCATTCTGTCCCACAAAACCCCACAAAACCAAAAAACAACAACAACTGACAAATACTTGTGAAGTTCATACACCATAAGCATTGGCTCCCTAAAAGACCGAAGCTTAATCATGAGTCCATCTCCTCTCCATCTGTACCTCGTCATCATCACATTTCTAAAGGCCCACTTACAGAAGTTCTTTATTTATAGAACATCATGTCTGGCTATCAACAAAAAAGTTACAAGGCATACTAAAAGGCAAAAAATACAGTTTGAATAGATAGAATAAGTGTCAATATCAGATATGGCAGGGATGTTGACATCATCAGACAAATAATTTAAAATAACTGTAATTAACACTAAAGGCTCTAATGGATAAAATGGAATTTATGCAAGAACAGATGAGCAATATAAACACAGAGATGGAAATCCTAAGAAACAAAAGAATCAACAACACTGTAACAGAAGTGAAGATTGCCTTAGAAGGGCTTGGACAGCCAAGGAGAGATTCTCTGAGGTGGAGGATATATCAGTAGAATCCTCAAAAAACTGAAAAATCAAAGAGAATGAAGACTGAACATGGATGATTATGATGTGCCAATGTAGTTTACCAATTGTGATAAATATATCATTCTGCTGAGGGATGTTCATAATGTGTGTGTGTGTGTGTGTGTGTGTGTGTGTGTGTGTGTGTGTGTGAGGTGGAGATGTTCATTATGCATGTGCGGACACAGGATATGAGGAAAATCTTTATACCTTCCTCTCAGTTTTACTATAATCCTGAAACTTTAAGGAAAATAAAGTAATACCAAAAAAATTGTGGTGGTGGTTTCACTTTTCTGAGATTATACCAAAAAATTATTGATTTGTATGCTTTAAATGCCTAAATTATATAGTATGTGAATTGCACCCATATAAAGCTGTTAAAAAAGATACTGCAGAAATTGAAAAATAAGGGAAAACTTGAATATCTTTATAGTCATAATTTCAACAACTCTGAAAAAGTGAAAACAAGTTCCTTAAAATAAACTACCAAAACTCAAACAAGATAAAATAAATATCTTAAATTGCCTTATAACTATTATGGAAATGTTATTTAAAAATATCTCCTTCACCCCCAAATATCTCCAGGCACCAATGGTTCATTGTAGAATGAACATTCAAAGAATTAACACCAATTTTACATAATAACTTCTAGAAAATATAAGAGAAAAGAATACTACTTACTTATTTTATATGGTTAATGTTACACTGGTACAAAAATAGGGGGAAAAAAAGAAATGGAAATAAAGATCAATGTATCTCTTTAACTTAGACATAAAAATCTTCCACAAAGTTTTGGCAAGGTAATTCCAATTATGCAAGCAAAAAGAATAACACGTGTTATATGTATGCAATATGCAAAACTGGTTCTACATTTGAAACTCAACGCACTTCACTATTATCAATAAGCTACGGAAGAGAAATCATGCAATCATATCAATTGAAAAACCATTTGGTAGAAGTAAACCACCATTTGCAGTTAAAACTCTTAGTACACTAGGAATAGAGGGTTACCTCCCCCACAGGGAGGATTTAAACAAAACCAACTGCTACTATCATACTTAACATAAAGCGGATGTAAATATATGTTTATGGCTGCCCTTTAAGAAATCATTTTTTTAGCCTTAATTTAAGTACTTACACATTTATTTCAATGATGTTTTTGGTGTTCTACCTATATGTTTCCTCTGGATTAGTAGCAATTTTATTTCTTGCTGTGTTTCTCTCAACATGAAAACATCCATCTACATAAATGAAACCAGGTACCTAGTGTGCCTGGCATCCTGCTAAATCTTGACACACATAGCTTAGTTTAGTCTCTATAACCAGTGTATTAGTTTAACAGCTTAAAAAAGTACAAATTTATTCTCTAACAATTCTGGGGACCACAAATCCAATGAGTCTTAGAGGATTAAAGGCAAGGTATTGGGCAGCAGGGCTGGTTCCTTATGCGGACTCTGATGAGAGAATTCGTTGCCTTGTCTTTTTCAGCTTCTAAGGGCATCTATGTTCTTTGGCATTTGTTCCCTTCTTCACATCCCTCTAACCTCTTGCTTGTCATCACATTTTTTCCCACGAACTTTGCCTTTTTCACTCCTTCTTGTAAGGGCCCTTGTGAATAGATTGAACCTAACTGGACAATTTAGGATACTCTTCCCATCTCATGGTTCTCAACTTAATCATGTCTGCAATGTTCTTTTTGCTTTATAAAAAACCAGATTTACAGGCTCCTGAATTTAGGATGTGAGCATACCCAGTGGGGGTGTTATTCTGTCTATTACAACCACCTGTTAGGCACTTTTGTCAGATATTATTTATTGTCCCTCTATATCCATTTCTCCCTCCTTCCATAGTGCTAAAAGTTTTAGATGTGGTCATGTGACTTCCATTGAACAATAAATGTGAGCAGGAGTAAAGGTATACCTTGCAGCTGAAAGCCTTTGGAATCAGTGTACAATATTTCATGCTTCCTTTCCTCTGTCATAGCAACCAGCAAAGCTTCAGCCTGCATCCCTGTGCGAAGTTTATACCCCCTGGGATCGCCACCAATATTCTCATTGAAATAATCAAGCATAAACCCTTAGGATTATTAGTTACTAAGAATAATCTGGTCCACCTGACTAATAGACTATATATATATATAGACATACAGTAATAAAAGTTTCTAGCTACCTAACAGCCATCTTCCTACACCTTCTCCTTGCGCCCATAGCTGGCTTGTAACAGAAGTTGCAATTGTTAGACTATTGCTTTCACTGTAGCAACGTCACGGGCATGCAAACTGATCTTGGTTGATAGAACATGATGAGAAATCTATGAGGATGTTTAGGGGAAAGTTTCTTCTATCTAATAAAATACCTTTAGTATTATCATATGAGTCCACAGTGTCTGGAACAGGTAAAGCCATTTTGCAAGCATAAGGCCACATTAAAAACTGACCAGAAATGTCATTGAGAATTGATTCAAAATCTTTGACATTATTGGGCTGCTGAGCCAGTCTTGCTACATACCTGATTATGAATGTGTGACTATGTGGGATAATATTGCTTTGTCCACGTTCAGTTGATATTATGTTACTTAAAAATGAAAGTATACAGCATTTCACATACGGACACTCTTCCTCAAATCTGATATTTTAGGAACCAAGTAGATTTAGATTAATGTATTTTCTGATAAATCTCTTGCTAATCAGATTTTCACTATTCTCTCTCCAAAACTGAGGACATGAATTCCTTCAGATAATGCCCAGTCTCTTGATATTAAAAGCTCACTGTTCAAATCCATAAATTGTTTGATGATGTTTGAACAATTTATGTCACTATATACATATGCATACACACATGTTATCAAAGTATAGCTAAATTTTTATTTAGTATTCTAAGTATAAATATTGACTTTAAATAAGTGGCTGGTATGTTTGAAACTATGAAACCACTTTGAAATAAATGGTTAGTATGTGAACTAGATATTTTACTTCTATATGTATATATAATACTGTATATATTTTAGATCTGAAGATATGGTATAAAAATAACTTAAGAGGAAGCCAGAAAATACTTGTTTTTCCTTCGTGTCTATGAAATTCCATAGGAAAATATCAGTCAGGTGGAGATAGGGAACAGGGAAGCAGAACAAGTCTTTATGCCTTGCTGAAGATTTCTCATTTTTTAATTCAACCGATTTCAAGTCTTTTATGATATTTTATGCATGTAACTTAACATTTAGTTTATTTTAGAAATATTAAATACTGCCGAGGCATAGGGACACACTGCAAAAATCAAATTCAGAAATGAAACTTCGGGTTCCCTATGTTGTGATGGAAAACAACATAAACCACATTTCCCCCCCAAACACCTATTTTTAATAATACTTTGCGAGCAGACAACGCCAAGTACAGTTTCAGGGTTACAGGGGTCACTTAGAACTGCAGAACCAGCATAACCTCCTTCCCAGGAAACAAATTCAGAGAAAAATATAAAACACTTCAGATTAAGGGTGCATACTGACCCTCATAACCCAAGAGATCTGTCAAGGCCATGACTAAGCTCACTCAGTGTAGGCTGCAGCGTTAACAGTGGTAACCTTTATTGGGTTAGCAGCGCACACCGACTTCACTACAGATGCTCTATCGACGGAGATCATAGAAGCAGTCGTTAAATACTTACTGGTAGAAGCTAGTATCAATTTCCAGATTTCTTTTTCCATTTTCATCCATCTCCCTGGTCACTTACTTCGTTTCTGGTAGTTAGTGCACTCTGAGATACCATTTAACTGTTCTGAGCCCAGGAGGAGGCTGAGTCAACCTGTTTCTCATATGGTTAAGGACTGTAGGAACTGCTTAGCTAAAATACAAATTATTCGGAAACTTGACCTAGCCTAGGAATAATGCCCAAGTGGATCCTTTTGAAAAATGAATGATCTCATTTACAGCTTTCTATAACATGAAGAAAGAACTCCCCTTAATATAGGGAGGGGGAAATAAGCTGTCAAAGGTAAAGGAACAGAGAATTGGGGAAAGGAAAATAACTACATTGAAAATTAAGATATAAGCTAAATGATTACTAGCAAAAGTAAAATTAGAAAAAATATGTCTCAAGTCACATATATTGCATTATTTTATATAATTTAGACATTACAGAATCCTTGAAAATAAATCTCCTTCTTAGTTCTAACATTAGGACTAAGTTTTACAAATTATGCATCATATTTTTGCAACACTGATTGTATTCATACTGACACTGTGGCTTTTTCTCTACCTTTGCGGTATAGACTGCTCTACCAATTCTCATTTTCTTTTTTTCCTGGGTATAAAAGTAGACTACCTCTCCCAGCCTCCCTTGCAGTTGGATGAGGCCATTGACTGATTTTTGTCAGTAGAATATGTGAACTGTTTAAGAAGTGGACCATGGGAGTTTTGTCCAGTGATCTTCTTTCTTTTCTCCTGACTACCAGCTGATTGTAAAGGATCAGAGGGATGCCTCTGAGGTTCTAGAGAATGGCAGAGCTACAAGATACATGGAGCCTGGGACTCCAAAATCCACATGGGAGTCCTCTTGCCACCTAGAAACATCTGCATTAGACTTGACAGAAATAAGAAACAGACATTTCGTAATTTAAGACAGTAAGATTTTGGTATTTGTTTGCTATAGAAGTCAATATCACTTCTAATAAAAATAAAACCTCATAAGTTATATGCAAATTATTCTAGTATCTTTTTTTATCAACTTCAATTAGAACATCCAAACTCAGCAGGCAAGAAGAGTCTTTAAATCTAAAAGGAAAGCTTGCCATGGAACTCAATTAAGTTAGGGATTCTACAATGTGGTTTATTATGTACCAACTTTGTTCCAACATAGGAAAATTTCATCCAGATATATGTACAATTCTGTACGTGCACTTTTTCACAAAGCTTTTAGATTAAATACAGAAGCTTCTTATAGAGCTAACATCTTTCTAAGCTGTTCCACCTTTAAGTAGAGCCGTCCCACCACTGCATGCAACCACCTGCTGGAACAACTGAGGCCAAAACAAGGGCCCAGATGCCTGTGGGTTTAATCAATGCTACAAATGTTCTTTGAAGAAAACATAAAATACTGAAAGCCGTTATGTTTCAGCTAGTTAACCATTTAAAACCACAAACATGTACTTTAAGCACAAGTAACAGCGAACATAAAGGAAAAGGGTAACTTTTCTAATACAGTAAAGATTATTGTGGCTTCTTGGCTTGATCTCTAGTGGGTGTAGGAAGGTACATGAAAATTGGTCAACTTATTGGAATATGCATTTAGATATTTTGCCTCAATTTTTAAAAAACCCAATGTCTACCCATAATTACAAAAATATTTCATTGATAATCATAGTCAAGAGTATAAAGTATGTAGGGGTGCCTGGGTGGCTCAGTTAGTTAAGCATCCGACTTTGGCTCAGGTCATGATCTCATAGTTCATGGGTGTGAGCCCTGCATTGGGCTGTATGACGACAACTCAAAGCCTAGAGTCTTATTTGATTCTGCATCTCCCTCTCTCTCTGCTTCTCCTCCACTTGCACTCACTCACTCTCTCTCAAAAATAAGCATAAAATTAAAAAAAATTAAAAAGACTATAAGGTCTTTTTAATCAGTTATCTATTGCAGTGTAACAAATTACCAAAATTTACCAGCCTAACCAATACACATTTATTATCTGAGTTTCTGTGGTCCTACAGCATGGTAATAGCTAATCTGAGTTCTCTACTTCACGGCCTTTCTCTGTAGACTGCAAAGTGTCAAAACAGTGTTGGGGTCTCATCTGATGTTGTAACTGAAGCAGGATAAATTTCTATACTTATTTCTTATTGGCAGGATTCAGTTCATTGTTTACTAATGAAGGGTCTCTGTTGACAGAGACCATGTTCAGTTTCTTGCCATGCTGAACTCTCTCACATGGTATATTGTTTAATCAAAACGGAGAAGAGAGACAGACTACTCGTAAGATAGAAGTCACAATCTTACATGGCCTGATCATGGAAGTGATATCTCATAACCTTTGCTGTATTCTATTCTTTTTCAAAAAATGTTTAATGTTTATTTTTATTTCTGAGAGAGAGGGAGGGAGGGAAGGAGAGAGAGAGAAAGAGACAGAGAGAGAGAGAGAGAGAGAGAGAGAGAGAGAATCTGAAGTAGGCTCTAGGCTCTGAGCTGTCAGTACAGAGCCTGATGTGGGGCTCAAACTCACGAACCACAAGATCATGACTTGAGATGAAGTCGGATGCTTAGCCAACTAAGCCACTTAGGCCCATCTGCTGAATTCTATTCTTTATAAATGGGTAAGAGGGACCAATCCACATTCAAGAGAAAGGGTTTGTACATGGATCTTCTATTTAGTTTCAGTCATTCTGTATAAATGTAGTCTGTCTTCTGGTGAACTTGTGTGGACTTTAGTTTCAATGACAGTTTCGCTTTCTGAGCCTTTACAATGTTATTCTGGTTTGTTCTATTTTTCTAGTGCCACTGGGGCTCCTACTCAGTCATTTCAGGCATTGATGGTGGGGATAGAAGACACTTCCTTGAGTTGCCTGCTGTTGCAGGGTGATTCTCTGGTGGGGAGTTAAGGAAGCTGGTCCTGGCTCATTTTGTGCTACTTGGAGGCCAGAGTGATACAGGGTTTTACTGTTGCTGTTGTTGCTGGCAGATCAGCTTGGCTGACATCCCGATTATGAACTGGCGACTCATCAGCCCAGGACTTCACTACTGCAAGGGGATCACACTGCCAGCTGATCTGGATTGAGGAGTGGTTGCTGGGGCTTTCCACTATGTTAGACTTCACTTTCCCTGAGCGTTTGGCTGGGAAGAGCAGACTTTTATTGTATATTTTGTTAAGTGCTTGGTGACTCTGAGCAACAAGCTTCTCTGGCACTCAATCTGGGGGTAAAGGGAATTTAAAAACCAATTTGACAATAAACTATTATAAAAAATTTTTAAAAATAAAAAAATAAAAAAAAATAAAAAGAACATCTAAGGATATTGCCTTCATGCTCCTGAAATTTTGAATTCTCTATCCAATTTGCCTCTTTCTATCTAGGTTTTGCATCCCTTTAATTGCCAGTAAAATAATATCTAGGGTGTTTTGTTCTATTTACAGCAGTGAACAGAAAAGAGTAAGTGTATGAAATCTCATTATAGAATCTACCATTATTTAGAAATTACTCAATATGTAACTAAGCAAGGTTATAGAAACCTATGGTTCCATAAATGTTTTCTAGCTTAGTCCAGCCACTGATAAAATGTTTGACTTATATTTGAAGAGTCCTTTACTGCAATACAAATGCATTCACATGGTAATGCGATCACAGAAATCATACCAAGTTACTTGTTATTATTTTAATTTTACTGCTGAAGGCCACCCAGGAGTAGCCCACCATTGTATATCTATTACATTAAAGAAGTTGAAAGTGAAGTCTTAGTACTGTGGCTCCAAATTGTGACTTCTATCCACTAATCCAGACTGAAAGAAGATGTTTTCTGGTGGTTCAAAAGAATTCAATTTATTACATTCCTAAATAAATTAGGCAATATTCTAGGAGGTGATAAAATCTAAGATAAGTCTTTAACAATGGGTAGAATGAAGACAGGAATGAAAAAAATAAGAAGGAAGAAGATCTAGTAATAAACACATAAAGTTGTGAAGGTATAGAATTTTTTAAAAATTTTTTAAAGAACTGAATGGACAGTCGGTTGAGCATCCAACTTCAGCTCAGGTCATGATCTCACAGTCCATGGGTTTGAGCGCTGTGTCGGGCTCTGTGCTGACAGCTCAGAGCCCGGAGCCTGATTCAGGTTCTGTGTGTCCCTCTCTCTCTCTGCCCCTCCCCTACTCATGATCTGTCTCTCAAAAATAAATAAATGTTAAAAAATATTTAAAGAACTGAACGGAGTGCATTTTGTTAGGAACACATAGCATACAGAAAACTACTGTGAGTAATGACAACTTGGAAAGTTGTTGAAGAAGCCTTGAATGCTATCCTAGGAATTGTATTCCTAATTTGCAAGGCAATGGGGCATCTTGAATAAATTTAGTAGGGGACACTTGTTGTTGTAGCTGTGCTTTCTTGAGAAGCATCTGAAGACTGCATAAGATTATGATATTTATGACAATAGTGGTTTACACAGTAAAAGATAGATGAAATAAAATTGCAGGCTGGTGACAATTCATTTATCAATGCATAAATGTTGAACATATTCTATGTGGTATTCATTGGGATAGTCATTGTGTTAGACACTAGGGTCTATAGGCGAATATGCTAGGCATAGTCCCTGTCATTAATGAACTTACAGTCTAAAATTTTTTTTTAAATCCAGAAAATTAGAGTATGATGTGTCATTATAGGGGAGATAGATACCATTGTAAATATAATGAAAAACAAATAACTTGGCAATGATGATTTCAAAATATTTTCAGGAAGTGGTGCCTAATTTGGACTATCATATACCCTGGTTTTCCAAGAACAGTTCCCAAGTATGCCTGTTCTCCTGGTCTAATTATTACTAGTAACTTCTACTTTCAAAGAATCCCAGGTTTAACAAAACATTATTTGATAACCCTTTGTCTAAGTGAAGACAAAGATGAGTTGTAGTTATCCGGATAAAAAGCTGGGAGTGGAGAAGGTTTTAACTATAATAAATGGCATTTACGTAGACCTGGAAGCAGGAGATAATAAGCCTGTTCAAAGAAGACTGATAAAAAAAAATTACTGTTGCTCAAAAATACAATGTGATAGAAAATAAGAGGTGATGTTGGGCACTTAGTTGAGCTCTGGACATAGAAACTGTAAGAGTTTTCTTAAGGATTCTATACTTTATACTAACTCTAATGGAAAGTATTTGAAGGACACTAAGAGATGATTAGATTTAACTTTAGAAGTATCACTCTAGTTGGTCTACAAATAATGTATTTTAGGGATTTAAGTGGGATAAAAGAATGACCATGGTAAAAAAGCTACCTGAAACTTCTGAGAGTGATAAAAAATGACACAGGCTAATTTAGGATACTGGTAGTGAGGATGGACAACTGAAGAAGAATTCATACAATATTTCATGATTAGGATTTGTGGAAAGTGGTGGATTGTTGGAAAATGGGAATGAAGAATGGAAATAATTAAGGATGAAACATTTTTTCCAGGCTTAAGCAATTCAATTGGTGGAGCCATTCATGAGCCAAGAAAATGAAAAGAAAAAGGAATATTCAAAATATTTTCTTTTGTAGAGCAAATGATTTGATCAAGTAAATGTGATGAATGATGAAGAATAACACATAACTGATGGTTACATCTTCAAATGTGAATGGTTTGAAAAAAATATGCCATTTACCTCATTTAAAAGAAAGAGATGGACCAGGTAGTAATTAAAAGTTGAGTCTGAGACATGTTCTGAATAATTTAAGAAAAGGAAAAGTTCAGATGTTAAAAAAAAAGAGAGAATTTCACACATGGTTATGGCTAGAAGACCATTAGAAAGGTCCCTGTGGATTTCAAGAGACAAACTAGGACTGCATCTCTGTAATTGGGAAACATCATTAAAAGCTAAGGAAATCTTATGTGTGGCTGAATTTCCAGACGTCTGAGGGACAAGACACTGGGCCACAGAATTTTTATGGGGCTAGAAGACTGAAGTTACTATAATTCTAGCCTAAAAAAGAGTGTGGGGTCAGCACTTTTCAATGCTAAAGAACCACCAAGGAAAATTGCTAATTTAATTTGGACATTTCCAAATGTGTGACCTTTGAGAAGACATTTGAAGTAGAAGGAAAGAGATGAACAATCTTATGTAAAACATGGAGGAGTAAGAATACAGAAAAGTAGAAGCAGAGAATATAAATTACCTTTTCAATGAATTTTTTCCTGGGAAGTATAAGGGACATGACTGGAGGCTAATGGCAGAGCAGAGATGAAGTGACATTCCTTATGAATGCATGGAAAGAAAGCATATTCTTAGGCAGTGGAGAACCACTGGAGAAGGAAAGTTTCAAAAGAAATTAGGGAAATTAATTGAGTGAACAAGTTCCACAGACTGGGATAAAAAAGTACATAATATTTTTTAATCCAATAAAGAGAGAGGACACTTTTCATCTCAGTGATAAGAAAGGTGTAAAATGGGCTGATAAAGATAGACACTTTTTAAAAAATTGACAGGGGTAAAAATGAATGAGGGAAAAGAAATGAATAACATTTATTGATTTTTCCTTATGAGACAGACTCAGTAATTTTCATAAAGACCCTTGTAATTATGGGTCTACTTAGTCAAGTTAGGTTATATGCTATCATTTTTTTTATAAAGTCCAAATCTTAGTAGCTTAATTAAACACATTTTTATTGCTTGCTTACATCTAGGTAAAATACAGTAATTCACAAGCCATCCAGACTCATTTTTCTTCACCTTCTGTTGGTTCCTTTGCATTCTCCACTGGATGGTATATGGCCAATAGACCAGGGGAAAGGGTGCTTGTAGAGTACTACAGCTAAAATTTTAAGTACCAGGTTGAAAGTGGCATGCACTAGTTTCAACAGCAGTCACATTATCCCTGCCTCACTGTTAAAGCTTGGACAAAGAAGCCTTGCTGGGTGCCTGGGAAGAAAATGAAACATGGCTTGGTGAACTCATGGCGTTAAACATGAAACAAGAAGTATCATTATGTCTACTTTGCAGAGAAGGTAACAGATGTACAGAGGGCTTATTCAACTTGTTAAGGTAATACAGCCAAGTAAGTTGTCTGGTTGAGTCTGGTATTGATTCTCACCGTATATTAGAGCATGTCATCTGCTGGAAGTGACAATGAGGACCACAGAATACAGTCGGAAGGTTTCACAATCTATGCGGAGAAACCAATTTACATGATAGGAACAAACTCACTGTAGAGGAGTTAAAGCTAGAGATATACATGTCTCTTGGATCAAATTACCCCAGCTTTAAAGACCTTTTTCATCCATCCATCCATCCATTTATTATTAAAAAATTGTTAAAAACCCATTGCCTATAAGATTCTTTACAGATGTTTAATGGGTAAAGCAGGGTTTCTTTCCTCATGGAGCTTGCATTTTGATTTGCAGAGACAGAGCATTACAACCACAGATGCCGACTTTGTTTAACTCATGACAAAATTAAATAATATATTGAAAGAATATGGGGTAAATTAAAATTAAACAACAACAACAAAACAACTAAGGGATTAGTAAAGAAATTATGGCTACTTAGAGGATATAAAAAATGAAAATTTTCTATTCTGGAAAGAAGAATTCTAATTGAGGGGGGTTATATGCAACCCTCTTGGCTAACATGTAATAGAAGGTCCAAACAAGACTATTAAAAAGAAAAAAAACTGGTGAGGGATAATTACTTTTAAGAATGCTGATATGGTTAACAGAAAATTAGAGAACAAGTAAATGTAAAAAAACAACAAAATAAAACAAAAAATAAGTGCATCACAGAGCTACTAAAGACAAGAATCCCAAACTGCAAAAATTAAATTAATTTTCAAATGAACTATTTAAAAGTGTGGTAAATATATTAATGAAATTAAACATTACTATAGGACAGAAAAAAATTGGGAGGAGAAGGAATCTACCTTAGGTAGCACCTGAAGAAAAGCTATTCTTAAAGTAATATTTACGATGGGTCCTGAACAAGGAGGAGTAAAGCATGATATAATCCAGGGGTATACTTGATGAGAGAGGGGATAAAAAGTAGGATCCTAAAGGAGGGTATTTTTATTTTAAATACACTCAATTCACATTACTTTTAACTTCAGAAGACCTCATTTATAAGATTATATATTTAAGAGGCAGTTAACTGTTATAAATTATTTTGATGGATTATGGTATTATCTACATTTAAAATAAAGGGTCCTTTTGATTGTTTTAAAAAAAAAAAGATTTTTTTAGGACCAGAGAATATCCTACAATGACTGAAATGTAAAAGTGTAGTGAGTAAGAGGGACAGAAAGGAGAAGCATGAAGAATTCATACCAAGTTGGGATAGATTAATAAATTTAGGTTTGATTCTAGAAACTGTTGTCATTTAAAAGTAGATCATGTTAACCATCTGTGTCAAATTAGTGAATTTTTATTTATTTTTATTTTTTTAGAGAGACAGAAAGAGTGTGAGTGGCAGATACAGGCCGAGAGAGAGGGAGGATATATATTTTTTAATGTTTATTTATTTATCTGAGAGAAAGAGAGAGAGAGAGCGCACACGCACA
Organism: Helogale parvula; assembly: GCA_004023845.1. Lineage (NCBI taxonomy): Eukaryota > Metazoa > Chordata > Mammalia > Carnivora > Herpestidae > Helogale > Helogale parvula. The sequence goes on along the minus strand of PJEM01010867.1, from coordinate 6,344 downwards.
AGTGGGTAGGGACAGAGAGAGAGAGAGAGAGGGAGACACAGAATTCCAAAGCAGGCTTCAGGCTCTGAGCTATCAGCACAGAGTTCAATGTAGGGCTTGAACCCATGAACCATGAGATCATGACCTGAGCCAGAATCAGATTCTTAACCTACTGAGGCACTGAGGTGCCCTGGAGAGGGAGAATCTTAAGCAAGCTTCACTCAGTGTGGAGCCTGCTGTGGGGCTCAATCCAACAATTCTGGGATCATGACCTGAGATGAAATTAAGAGTTGGACTCTCAACTGACTGAACCACCCAGGCACCTTCTTTCTTTCTTTCTTTCTTTCTTTCTTTCTTCCTTCCTTCCTTCCTTCCTTCCTTCCTTCCTTTCTTTCTTTCTTTCTTTCTTTCTTTCTTTCTTTCTTTCTTTCTTTCTTTCTTTCTCTCCTTCTTTCTTTCTTTTTGAGAAGAAATATAAATTACTTTTGTCTTTTGCCTATTCTACTCCCACCAACTCTATTTCTACTAGAATTTCATCATAAGAGCAACTGACTTCAGAAGTTTCTAGTCTCTGGTAGTAGGCTTAGATGTGCCATATCTTACCAGCTCTTTTGGGAAAGGATCTTCCTGTTCCTAGAGTAACTAATTTGGAAGAGTTAAAAAGGGCATGTTCCTTGAAGTAACTCAACCTGAGGTCAAACTACCCATGTAGCCTTGGGCAAGTTACTTAGCTTCTCTAATCTCAGTTGACTCATCCTTAAAAGGAAGTTAATACCAAACTTCAAGTGTTGTTGAATGGATTAAATGAAATAATATATGTTAATGTTGTGGATTAAATATTAGCATCCCCTGCAGTATTCATATGTTGAAATCCTAATCCCCAGTGTCATGGCATTAGGAGATGAGGCCTTGGAAGGTAGACCATGAGGGTGGATGAATGAGATTCATCATGAATTGGTGAATTCTGCCATGAATCCATGTATCTCATGAATTGAATTCTTGCTCCCTTGCTTCTTCCACCATGTGGAGTCACAAGACTCCAAATCTGTGATCACCTTGATCTTGTACTTTCCACTCTCCAGAACTGTGAGAAATAAGGTTTGTTTCTTAAGCCACCCAGTCTATATAACTTTTGTTATAGCAATCTGACTGGACTAAGACAGATAAGTAACTGGTACATAAATCCTTTTTAAACATTTTTAAAATTTGGGGGGGGGTTCTTTTCTTTCTTTCTTTATTATTATTTTTTTTTGAGACAGAGACAGAGCATGAGCAGGGGAGGGGCAGAGAGACAGAGACAGAGACAGAGACAGAGACAGAGACAGAATCTGAAGCAGGGTCCAGGCTAATAGCTGTCAGCTGAAGTTGGATGCTCAACCAACTGAGCCACCCAGGTGCCCCTATAATTCCTAAAACATAGACAGAACTTAATAAATAGCAGCTTTTGTTTCAAAAAGTGTGAAATACAGCAAGAATTAGGTGCTCAAAAAAAAGCCAGTTACACCAATGTCAGACTTCAAGGAAGTTAAAAACACACTTGACTTACAAATTATTGTCATAACCAGATGTTTTCTGTGTAATCTGGCAATTTAGTTGCCAGATTAAATAAATATAAATTCATTATTTTAGTCAAGGTTCTCCAGGGAAACAAATTTAATAGGATGTCTGTGTGTGTGTGTGTGTGTATTTCCATATATGTGTGTGTGTGTGTGTATTATATATATATATATACACACACACATGGAAAAATTTATTATAAAGAATTGAGCCATATGACTATGGAGGTGGGCAAGTTCAAAATTTGCAGGGTGGGCCCACAGACTGAAGATGCAAGAGAAGCAACAGGTATGTGAACCTGTTGGGTTGAAACACGGTCACTGAAACAGACAAATGCATGAGTGTGATGATTAATTCGTCTCAAGGTGGTCTGCTGTAGAACCAGGATGAGCCACAACCGCAGATGAAACCCAAACATAAACTACTGGAGAATTCTCTCTTGCTTAGGAGGCTGACATTTTTGTTCTATTCAAGCCCTCAACTTATTGGATGAGGCTCACCCATATTACTAGAATGACCTGCTTTATTCAAAGTTTGTCAATTTAAGTAAATGTTAGTCTCATCCAAAACACTGTCATGGATATACTCAGAATATATGTAACAGAACATGTGGGCAGCCCATGGCCTATGTAGGTTGACACAATATTAGCCATCACATTCATTATTTTGATGACATTTCAGCCAAACAGACTCGCTTTTCTATTGGATTTTGTGTATATATTTGAAGATAACATTGGTAAAGTTTTTATTTTTTAAAAGTTAAGATTGCCTTTAAAATAGTCCCTAACTCATTTTAGAACAGATTTAAAGTAGCTAAAAAAATAAAACAAAGAAAATATACAATATAATATGAGAAGAGGAAGAGATATGGAAATACTTAACCAGTTAATACATTAAGTCAAACTTAATTAGCAGGTGTGTCCTTTATTGATTCCTCAACTTTTAGTAGGATTGAAAACCTCTGAAAACGGGGAAAAACATAAATTAGATAAAAGTGAGAAGAAAAAAAAAGAATAAGCAAGAGAAATAACATGTAATTGAGACAGAAATGAGGGAAATATATGGCAAAAAACAAAGAGCATATAACAAATAATTAGTGGGAAACAAGCAAATGATATAAACGAGTGACATGAGCCAGTATAAGGTAATGTGGGGGGTGGGGATTTGGCCAGTTACCTACTTTAATAGAAACTGAGTCTAGCCCTGTGTGGCTAGAATACGGGTTCTACTGTTGCTAGAAGTGTGTGTGTGTGTGTGTGTGTGTGTGTGTGTGTGTGTGTGTGTGTGTTCCTCTGTGTACATGTTTGTAAAATCTTTGATAGTCTGAAAAAAAAAAACAAACCAAAAAATGCGTTCATAAGGCAAATTATAACCCCTTGGGCAATGAAATCCTGTCTGCATTCCTAGGGCAGTTCCTCATAGCAGGCCATAAAGTCATGTCTAAACTTTCTTGCAGCTACTACAACAGGGAGTCTTGAGGAGACCATTCAAAATAACTATTAGACAAAATCTAACACATTGTTAAGGGGAACAATGATTAAGACCAGAAGTAAATTTCTTTCCAGGGCGTAGAAAGGGCTTGGTGTAATGTAATGGGCAATGCCACTCACTCACCTTTGCTGCTGATGCTGCAACCAGCCCCTTGATTCAAATTCAACAATGGTTATTCGGGGAGATGGTAGATACTGCTAATATTGGGGGAAAAAAAGCCATACAATTCTGAACTCAAGATGGCAGATTCTCAATTTTCACAAATCTCAAAAACAGACTCTCTTAATTCTTCATTTAGATGGTCAATTGTTGTTATAGAAGATCTTCCCCAAAAGCCATGAGAATTGATATATTTTTTCAGACATCTGTTACTGTAAATTTCCTTTTTCATTCATCAGTGAAGATGCTTTTTACATTTTAAAATGGTATAAAATGTTGCTCAGAATTTTTTTTCTTTCAGCATTCAGTATGTAAGATGCCTGCTTTATGGGACACCTGGGTGGCTCAGTGGGGTAAGTGTCTGGCTTCGGTTTAGGTCATGATCTCATGGTTTGTGAGTTCAAGCCCTGCATTGGGTTTGCTGCTATCAGTGCAGAACCTGCTTCAGATCCTCTGTCTTCTCTCTCTCTGGCCGCCTCTCTAATAAATAAATAAATTGATGTTTTAAAAAAGATGCCTGTCTAAAAAATATAAAAGTCTATAGCAACATGCATCACAAGATACTATAGATTTAATGAATACTACGAAAACTGCTAACATTTCTAATATCTTTGCATCAGTCAATTTCACATACTGGTAGAACTGTAGGACTTTTGTTTATAATTTCATATAAACTACTTAAATTTTCTTGGCATATACTAAATTTAGATTCTATTGCTCCTGCATAAATATTTAATTTAGGTGAACTCGTTAATGCTTTAATATTCCTGGTCTATTTGCTCCTAAGTGTTTTTTTCACACATCTTTGAAAGCCCAATAGAAATTCCCAGGGGGTAATAAACAAGACAGAATGTATTTTAAAGAATTAAAGAACACGTTTTCAAAACGCTTTTGTATGCTTGCAATAAAATTGTCAATTTTTTCCTTGGGATTCAGTTTAAATAAGGCAGGGTTAAATACTTTCTTTTAAAAGGCTCTTCTATAAATCAAAAAATTAATCATAAATGGATTAAAATAGACTGTTGTATCTGTATCTTCCACTTAAAGTTAAATTCTTAGAGGGCAAGACTAGCTTTTATATATTTTTAAATCCCTCGAAACTACTCATGGCACATAGTACGTGTAGGCACTTAATGAAGATATAGTAAATAATTGATTTGTCTACTTATATGTGTGTATGGATAAGGCAAAAATATTATTCCTCTTTAAGCTAATATTGCCCTTAGCCTGTATCTGGTGACTGTATATACATGTATATAAGTGTGTATACATGTGTCCTCTTATTCTGGGATTCCTAATGTCAGGTCGTTTCTATTGCCTATGGATATTTTTCTCCTCTAGTTGAAGCAAACTGTATTTTAAAAATATTAATTATGTTGCCTGCTTACTTTTAACTGTACCTTTTTTTTCTCTTTCCCCAGATAGTTTTGTTTAAATAAAATGGCCTTCCTATTCTGTTTCCTTGTGAGTTTTTTGTCAGAGGGAAAATTAATTGAAACACAAAATGGAAAAGCTTAAGAAAACAAGTGAAATGACTGTGAGCCCCTCAGGTTCTTCCATTTGGACCAGAGTTATTTCTGGTGAATACAAGCCGCTTCCTGCTGTTGTAGTGATGAGCAGTGGGCATCTTAAAGAATTTTTCAAGAGCAACAAACTCTTTTTACAAATTGTGAATCGCAGGAAAGAATGAAGTGAATTTCCTCTTTCCTCATTCTCCTTTTCCAGGAATCAAATACAAGAAACAAAGAATTACTGTTTAAGCATAAAAATAAGATTTTTATGTGCTACTTGTATTTGAGTAACTTAAATATTGAATATGAATTTAAAAAGAAACTTCTGAAACAGATATTAAATATGAATCAGAATAGGAGGCTTTAGATCAAAGACACTGGTATCATTAGAAAAAGAGTCCAGTATTTTACTCCAGTAGATAAAAATGGATAAGGTGGCATTAATTTTGCCTTTGAAGAGGTGGTCTAGTTGGACAAAGTCAACAGTTGCCAAAAGGTTATGTGACAGATGCTAAAAGAATCCTCTGTCCCTGCATTTCTCTTTTGTCAACCAGGCAATTATGAAATGACAGTAACCCTCTTTTGGAAGGTTCTTATGAGAACAAGAGATACACCCAACACAGCACAGTTACCCAACACATGGGCAACATCTCCAACAAGCTAGCCCTAATGAAGGCTGACTGTAGGTCTCCAGTTGCATGGACAGTCTTTGTTTATGAAGTGTAATTATTTATAGCACCAATTTACAGTCTCAAAATCATCTTAATATGAATGATTAATTATACGGCAATCTTATTTTTTTTAATTCTTTTGAATGTTTATTTTTGAGAAAGAGAGAGACAGAGACAGAGTACAAGTAGGGGCAGAACAGAGAAGGAGGGAGACACAGAATCCAAAACAGGTTCCAGGCTCTGAGCTTTTGGCACAGAGCCTGAGGACGGGCTCAATACCACAAACTGTGAGAACATGACCTGCGCCAAAGTTGGATGCTTAACCTACTGAGCCAGCCAGGAGCCTCTATGGCAAACTTGTTAATAAGATTTGAGTGTGGTTACTAGGAAATTTCTGGAGACAGGATATGGCTCTGGCTGTCCTGGATTGTAAACGGGCTTCATTTTGGGGTTTCCTGAGCAGCAGGAGAAAACTGAAAGGTGGATGAGCAAGGAGAAGGTATGGAAAAGAGAGAGAAGGACCCTCTTTTTATAGGGGAGAAGGCTGAGATAAAAAACATAAGTAAATTCACCTCAGTCATGTTTAAGTACAGAGACAGGACAATAATTAAGTTCGCCTTAGTGAAAATATTATTAAAAGAAAAATAATAAAATTAACTGCCTTTGCTTATTAAGGTAAATAAAACTTTTATAAGTTCAAAAATAAATCTTTACTTTGGAAATTTTGAACATGAGCAAATAATAAATAAGAAGTCTCTTCTTTAAAAGTTCTGCCCCGGGGCGCCTGGGTGGCTCAGTCGGTTAAGCCTCCGACTTCGGCTCAGGTCAGATCTCACGTTCGTGGGTTCGAGCCCCGCGTCAGGCTCTGTGCTGACAGCTAGGAGCCTGGAGCCTGCTTCCGGTTCTGTATCTCCTCCTCTCTCTGCCCCTCCCCCTCTCGTGCTCTGTCTCTCTCTGTATCAAAAATAAATAAAAC